>JAUMIR010000005.1:181651095-181856095 GCA_030847615.1 Gambelia wislizenii | reverse complement strand
ATAAAGTTATTGCATTATCCTGCATATAGGATTTTCTCCCCTGTGGATAAGCAGAACTTTGTTAGATGTAGTCACATGCTAGTTAGTTTACAAACAAGTCGTGATGAAAATAGTAGTTTTCATGACTTATCACAAGAAGATAGAAGGTATTAGGGAAGATAATGCCTTATTAAACATAAAAATCCTATATAAAGTAAAAAAATCCAAGAGCCCTAAAATGCACACTATATAGCTGGCTTTTGCCTTCATGTATAGTGTGTTCCCATTTGAAACCTAAAACCTTGTTCGTGTATAAATGAAGTCAACAGGATTTCAGGAGGAACAGAGTTAAGCCAATAGGATTAAATCTGTAAAAAACTCTTGCCTTTAACAGATACTATTTCCTGTAATAGATGTAGGAAAATGAGGAAGGGACACCCTTTTGTGCTGTATAATCCTGATCATGCAATTCATATATGACAAACAAAGTCATGTATGTTTTTTGTTAGATTGGTGGCAATATCTGCTGACATGTGAATATGTATGAGAATCATAGAAATCGTTACTTTTGTAAAATTCTTGAGCCTTTCTAAAAATGTGGTCTCCATCCGACAGGCATAATTCCTTGTATTCATGCTGAATTGTGCAATTTAAACCTCCCCCCTCAATAAATACAGCATGGGTATAAATGGACCTTGGATGAACCAGGAACTGGAAAATGTACTTGCAGATTAAGGGGTTAGTTTTGTACGTGTGTGTGTGTGTGAATGAATGCACATTCTGAACAGAGAAACTGAGTTTGTTAATACGCTCAAGTATTTTCTCCATGCATTAGTAACACAGTGTATATGAGTGACCTGTTACAGCCCTTTGATACATCTAGTAGGCATGGATAGAATTAATTAATGTGAATTTTTGTATAAATGACACACTGTTCTATGACAGCAAAAGGTATTTGTTCCTGATGTCAATCAGTCATTCTTTGAGAGTTCAAACAGTTTCCCTGAAGGAATATACATTGATCTGTGCATATCCTAAAATACAACAAAAGCATTGCTGGTATTGTGGAGATGAAAGTGAAAGGATATGTGTTGAACACCACATAGAAATATTAGAATGCCTGGTGTGTGTTTTCAAAGGTTGCTGAGCAAGAAAACTCAGAACACAAATGTTGACCAGCATGTGCATAAAAGTTAACCTTATGATGAAGATAAATTAGGTTAGAGAATGCAAGAAATGAAATTTGTAAGGAATAGAATCTATCCATTTGTCATGGATCTAAATGCTTGCAGGCAAATGACCCTAAATTTAAAAGGTGAGGATATGTTTAGGTATCATCATTTCTTTCTCTCACACTTTTTTTATTTGTAAAAACTCTTTGAATTAAGTTGTCTGCGTTTTGAGTGCTTTCTATTATGCCTAGGTATAGTGTAAACTAAATGGAAAAGATACAAAATGTCATTTCCACACAAATGAATTTTACTTAGGCAAGTTGTTATATTGCTCAACAGGATGGGAAAATGCCAACAATCTTGGATTGGTATGAAAAATGTCAGTGGTTAATTGGAAGAGATTTTGACACTGCATACTTTTAATGAAAGAAGTTGGTGGCTTGTGAGAAGGCACGTATGTGGTGTATAGATGCTTTGCTTCCTGCTTCCATCCTAAAGGAGGCAGTCCTACATAGGACTGAGTAGTTCTTGTTTACTTATTTATTATACAGAAAAAAATCATTTATGAATTTGCCTTAGTTCATTAATGAACCAGACAATTCAGTGCCTCATGTCCGTATGTAAACCTCAACTCAGTGATCATTGCAAAGGCTATATTTAACACCTCAAAATTCCAATTCCCAAATGGGTACCCCTTGAAAATTGAGCTTCTCCTGTTTTTACCACAATTACCCAATAAAGACAGCTCAGCTTACAGTTTAAAGCTAGCCCATTTTCAGTGCATCCATTATGGCCTACAGTATATTCTTTAAGTAACATGCTACCTTTGGCCAAGTTGGATCTCAGGCAAACTGTTTTGTAATTGCTACAGAAAGAAGGAATAGGGTGCAAGATAGGCCTAAGTCATAAAAATAAGAGGCCATTTACAAGAACACAAGGAAGTTTTTTATCTGCCCAAAGATGATGTTTAGGAGAAGATTCTGGTCCCAGAGAAGATGGTGTTTTATACAATTTTGGCAATTTGATTTGAAATTGAGCCCTAATACATGTGCACATTTCTTTTACAACAAAGATTTTACATCAAAGACTTTTATCACATACGGAGTGAGAAATACTAGACCTCCAAGCTGGGTTCACACAAAAGCAACGGACACAAGAAATCATATTGGAAATATACGTTGGCTAATGAATGCACCAGAATTTCAGAAGAAAACCAGCCTGTGTTTTATAGAGTATAGCAATGCCTTTGATTGTGTAGATCATGAACACTTATAGATCATTCTAAAAGAAAAGGGTGTGGCACAATATCTGATTTTCCTGATGTGCAATTTACTCTCAGGACAACAGGTTACTGTCAGGACAGGATATGGAGAAATAGGGTAGTTTCTAATTGGCAAGGAGGTCAAACAAGAATGCATTTTATCACCCTGTTTAATTTAAATGCAGAACATATCATACAGAAAGTGGGATTAGATCTAGAGGAAGAAAGTGTGAAAACTGGAGAAGGGAAGCTGTTCAGGACATGCAGATGACATGTTATAACTAGCAGAAAATAGCAAAGACTTAGAAGGACTATTGAGGAAAGTCAAGGGAAAAAGTGTAACAGTAAGGTTAAAACTGGATGGTGAAAAAGCTGGCAGGAAGAAGATCAGCTCATTTTAAATGTTCTGTAGTTCTGCAGGTACTATAGATTACCAAAACAACAACAACAACAAGTGAGCAAGCAAGCAGGCAAACAACAAACAGGTCTGTCAGTCAATCAAGCTTGAACTCTCCTTAGAGGCCAGCATGACTAAACTGAAGCATTATGACTTTGGATATATCATGAGACTGCATGACTCATTGGAAAAGATTATAATGGTAAAGTTGAAGGCAGTAGGTGAAAGAAGAGAGACCACGTTACAGGTGGATTGACTCATGGCTTGTCTTCACTGGCCACTTAAATCTGGGACCAGTCTGGCCATTACACATTATGCTCCAGACTGCTTCTGGACTGGCCATGATGGCAGTTACACACATCAGGCCAAATCTGGTGCAATGGCCATTGTCATCTACATGGGCAAGCCAGCTCAACAGTACACCAGCCCCTCTGGGCTGTCCCCTGTTTTCGGAGCCACTGCCACTGCTTCTTCACCAGCTGAGGAGCTCTGTGGAAAGCCTGCCTGCTTCTGCTGAGGTCAGAATGGGCACTTGGACATGTGATCAACAAAGAGGGGAGAACTCTCCCACTCCTTGTTGATCTGAGCAGAAACAATGGCACACTAGGCAGGCTTTCCATGGAGCTCCGTGGCAGGTGAGGAAGTAGCAGTGGTAGCTCCGACGGGGATCCATCACCTTCCCTGCACTGCTCAGTGCAGGGAGATGGTACCGCATTTGTATGTAGACAACTGGATTGGGGTGAATTGGAACTGATCCAGTTGTCCAGACAGCAAAAGACCCTGAGGCTACTCCAGAGTTTTCAGGAAGCCCCAGGGTTTCCCCCAACTTTGCTAAGTTCGGAGCAAAGTCATTTTAAGGGCTAAAAAATGCAGCTCCTCCCCGGAAGTAGCCATATGTCATCTGGATTGCCAGTACTGGATTCAGAGTGAGTCCATGTTTTTGTTTTTGTTTTGTTTTTTTACCAGAGTAGACAAGCCCTCAGTCAAGGCTCTTGGAGGTTTCTCTACACTTGATCTTAGCCAAAAGTCTGAGAAGCCTAAATTGTCTCGTAACTACTCTTCCTCTAAAAATTGCTTGGCTTTTAACAAGCTGCACAACATCAATTTTTCCACTGCCCATTTTTACCCACTGAAGATTTTTTTGTCCCAACTACACAGTTAAAAAAAAAATCCCCAGTGCATTTGGGTGTTCTCCACTTGAAAATAGGATGATTCTGTCTTTTATTTATTATTATTTGATTGTTGTGTGTGTTTTTATGAAAGAAAATTTAGAGATTGTTAATCATAGGAGAAGCTTGGTATAGAGTTGAGTTAATGAAGTTTTAGAAAGGTTAACTGCATTTTATAGTTCGTTAGTGAGGAAGAAAGGAATATATTAGTTACTCAGCTCTGGCATTGTAGGACTTTCTTATTCATGCCCAGTGTCCAGCTAGATTGATCTTGGATAAGGAGTAGTTAAAAGGAATGGAGCAGGTAGTAAGCAAAATATGAGTTATTTCTGGTACAGTGTGCTGTTTTCTATTTTAGAACTTCCAAATGTATTATCGTTTTCCATGTTCTGAACCCAAAAAGATTCCAAACATTGTAGTACGTGTTTCCCAGGTAACTGAAGTTGTTAAGATATGGTTCTATTATAAAGCTTTCTCAGCTTTCAAGACAGAACTGGAATTAAAATCTTGGGGGGAAGCAGTTTTAGTGTTCCAAATGTAACTCCATTATGTTTAAATTTCCTTCATAAATACCTAGCACAACAGAGCAAGTTTAGCTTTTTGGTTTTATTATTTATTTGCAATGTCTATATACCATCCTGTAATATATACAGTATGTATGGTATTTGGCAGATATATGTGTATACCCTTTCTCCCCTCAGCTTAATATGCTGCATATGTATAGAAGTATACTTTTCTGTAACAAATGAAAAGTAGTGGAGTATGTTTATAAGAATGTTCTTAAAAACAGCTCAACTTGAATAAATTTCTCTGTTCTTTGTCATGCAGGTATAACTCACTCTCACTGAAGCAATCTCACTACTTAACTTTCTGAAAGCCAAGTGAGTTTTAGAGGAAGAGCTGTTGTGAGCAAAAAGGAACAGAGCCCTCTTGAAAAACATAGGAGAAAAGGAGACCCAGAAGAAATGTGAGTGTTTCATAATGATTTTATGAGGGAATATTTCTTTCTTTCTTTGAATATTGTCCATCATGTTTTCTATTTAAAGTGTAGAGCATACTGATAACATTGGCACAATATGAATTATGCCCACAGGTGTGTGTGTGTGTGTGTGTGTGTGTGTGTTTTAGTATGGAAGAGGACAGGTAAGAACCCAGTTTTCTTCATCCTTATAGGCATTTTGGTTTCAGAGAAGCCAATCATGGGTTGCTTTTAAGAACTGAAGAAAATGGCAGAGGGCTGTTGGACACATGCTCAAGGAAAACATTGCTTTCATGATCCAATAGTGCTATTCTATAAAGTTCAGCTGCCTTTTAGACTGACTTTTAGACAATCCACCCAGAGCACTGATTCTGTTGACATTCAATAATCTGTGTCTAATTACAATGTTTTGCTCCTATTGAACAAGAAGACATTCGTGTCTTCTATTTTACATTAGTAAAACTGCCCAGCTTTGCTTGGATTAATTCCTTGGGTGCATTGCCAGTGCACCCCTAAAGTCAATTTCACATAGGCAACATAGCCTGAATTTTAAGTCAGACCATCTACAAAATAACTTCCAAATATGGTGTTCATCCCTCTAGCCATCTCTGAAGAAATTAATAGCCTCCCAACCAGGCACCCCCTCCCCCAGTGGATTTCACCTATGCCACTCAGCCTGTATTTCCAGGCTTCCCAAACGTGTCTTCCAAATATGATGTAAATCTATTCAGCCATTGTTGAGGAAATCAGTGAGGTGCCCCACTAGGGCCCACAAAAGTGAGTTTTGTGTGCACCACATAACCTACATTATAAATCAGACAATACCAAACCTACCCTCCAAATTTGGCACAAAGCCATACAGCAGTTTCCATAGAAATTAGGGGAAGGGTGGCCTACCGTTGTTGTTGTTGTTGTTGTTGTTGTGTGCCTTCAAGTTGTTTCCAATGTATGGTGACCCTAAGGTGAATGTATCATGGGGGGGTTTCTTGGCAAGATTTGTTCAGAGGGAGTTTGTCTTTGCCTTCCTCTGAGGCTGAGAAAATGTGGGTTTCCGTGGCTGAGCAGGAAAACCAGTGGGTTTCTGTGGCTGAGCAGATATTCAAACCCTGGTCTCCAGAAACATAGTAACATTCAAACCACTACACCACACAGTCTCTATGCTGGCCTGCCTGCCCTCCCCCAAAAGTGCATTTTGTGTATGCCTTGTAGTTTATCTTTTGAATTAGACCATCCAAACATAGCTTCCAGATCTGAGGTAAATCTGTTTGAGGAAGTAAATGGGATTTCCTCTCTCCTGAAGGGATTTTTGTACACTAGATGGAGTAGCTTTTAAGTTAGACCGCCCCAAGCATACTTTCAGATTTGGTGGAAAGCCACCTATGATATCATAAAACACATACACATACACATACACAGAGAAAGTTAATTTCTCTAGCCATCTCTGAAGAAATTAATAGCCTCTCCAAGTATAGATTATTTAAACTCATATTTCATCCCTCACATTTCAAGTCCACAGTTTGAAATGTGAGAATTAGAAGTATTTACTCCAATCTGACTGTTGACTTGCAGAGAAGAAAGGCTGTCCCCAGATTTTAGTGTTTGTAGTTGGTGGTTGTCCTGCTAATTCTAGCAAAGGAAAGATTAATAGTCTTATCCTGTTCTATGCTCTTTCAGAATTTTTTGCCATCTTCCTATATATCCAGTCCTGTTGAATCTGGAATATTAATAACATAAACAAACCTTCTCTTTCTGGTTCACGTAGCAAGGGTAGAATTGCCTCCTGCTCTACTTTGAATTGGCGGTTTTTGTGTTATAAGTGTGGAAGGGTAGACTGAAATACCCTAGTAAGCATGGAAGCTGATCAGATTAAAAAGTTAAGGCACATCCATTTTTCCCCATTATCCAAATTAGTGGTTGGCTAGCCCTAATCTAGACTGCCTTGGCTTGTTTTAATGGGTGGAGAATGTTTTTGGAGCACTGGTGCCACAATTGTGTTTAGTGAAAACTGTAACCTTCCTCTCCTCCATTGACTTATGATACTTGTGATTTTCTGTGTTGGTTAGGGAGATCTTTGCTTTCCCCGTTAACTAGGGGTGTTAATAGTGGTTTATTTTATCCGTGCAACTGGGGACAAATAATTTCCGCAGTTTTTATGCCTTTGCAGAGGAAACAAATATTTCTGTGCTGTTCTCTTCCAGTATTCACATATTCCAAAGAGTTTTGGAACATTTTACTGCACAGAAATGGATGTGCTTTTTTACATGAGAATTGTAGGGGTTTGTGCAAAAAACACTTGTTTCAACATACCCACATGTGGTTTTTTGTGCAAGATAGTTGTTTTCTATGCAAAACTGCTTGTGCATCATTTTGGGGGATCTGATGGGTTGAAATATGGTAAATAAAGGCTTTAATAAATTAATAACTAATTAAAAACAGCAATGTTGCACACAAAAATCCAGCACAACAAAACCACGTGGTTATTTTTGTGCAATATTTCTGTTTTCTACATAAAACACTATTGTTGTGCAACAAAAACCTTACACAAAAAATCTTGCACAAAAACCAGACATTATTTGATTTTCCCTGTTCAAGTTTCCTGGGTGTTGGGAAACCCATTTTTTCCAGCCAGGAAATGAATAACAACAAATATTCTTTCTGTTTCTGCCCTGAACTTTCCAATGTTGATGTACAGTTGTCTCTCCACTTTGTGGGGGTTAGGGCCACAAGACCCCCGCGAATGTGAAAAAACCGCGAATAAAAAATAGGTCACGGCACCACCCTCCTGCAACCCCCCGGCCATCCAAGAAGCAGCGACGGGGCTTCTAAAGCCTTGTTGCCGCTTCTCTCCTCCCCCCCCCCCACATCCCAGAAGCAGTGATGGGGCTGTAGGAGCCCTGTTGCAGCTTCTCCCCCCCCCACACCCCAGAAGCAGCGACGGGGCTTGTAAAGCCCCATCACCACTTCTCTCCTCCCCCCCCCTCCCAAAACCCACGAATGTTAAAACCGTGAATGTGTAGGGGCAACTGTACTCAAATATATTTTGTATTGCATAGGCATGATGATTTCTATAAACAGGACATAGCATGGAACATTACTTCATTTCATATGTTCATTATGATCTTTTGCAAGATTGCTACTATAGTCTTATAATTCAGCTGTATGAAATAGTGCACTATTCCAGCTTGATGTTGTAGGTCGTAGACTGGCAGAATGAGTTGCTCTTGGTAGGCGCTCTTACATTCTTTAGATAGTATTGAGATACAGGACATGAAGTCATGCCAATGTATTATTATATGCTCCCTGAAAAGTTGCAGTATTAATAAGTTAGGTGCTACAGCAAGCCCATAGAATGTTGTTAAAACAGTATAAATCAAATCTTCTTTACAATATCTTAGCTCATATGCCTGTTTTGACCTGTGTGCAATTTTCTTAGTGAATATTCATTTGCATTAATTTTGTCCTCATGTTATTGACTTATAGAAACTGAAGGTTGTTTTCCATATTACAGCTGTCACAGGGGAGTCACTGTAAATCTATCAGCATGACATATTTTTTCACATTTTTCACATATTTTTTGTGGATTGGTTAATCATATGAATTGGATACTTTAACTCCAAAATAAAGGCTTACAGTGTCATGATGAAAAGTACCTACTAATGTGAATAGCAGCTGACATGCAGAGTGATTTGCAGCAAGTTCCATGCGGTGCATATAGTTTGTAGGATCAGCCCTGAAACATCATGGTTAAATATTGTAAAACATAGGTTGTCTATGGGTTTTTTCCAGGCTGTGAGGTCATATTCTGGAAAAGTTTATTGCTGATGTTTTGCCTGCATCTATGGCTGGCATCTTCAGATGCAGGTGAAACGTCAGCAATAAACTCTTCCAGAACACGGCCTCACAACCTGGAAAAAACCCACAGACAACCTATGGATGCCGCCCGTGAAAGCCTTCAACTTCACATTATAAAACATAGCTTTTCTCTCTCTTTGCTGAGACATTTTTGTTGCTCTTTTGCCATCTAGTGAAGTGGCTACTAAGGATTGGTTTAGTTAACAGTATAAGGCACATTGAGATCACTCTTTGAAGTTCTGAAGCATTTTTAGTTTTCTCACTTAAAATTACAGAGTTGAGAGTAATTACTGAGTTTAGAGTAACTGCCAAATGGTTACAAATTCAGCCACGATTTTTAATTTCAAGAAATTAGGAATGTCTCTCTATCTTAATTGGATTTTGGAGTACATATTCTTTTTGTTTACACATTAAACACAGTCTGCTTTTCTGTTTATTAATGTTATTTTAAAATATTTTGCTAGATTGATACTCTAGTATAATGGATACATTTTTCAAATTATTTTAAGTATCACTATTGCTGAGATGCACTATACGGAAATGAAAACTTGGATGTTGATTTTATTCTGTCATATACACAAGCTCATCTTCAACAAAATGATATCAAAGAATATAAAAGACTACAGCATCACAAATACTGTAGATAAGATGTATAATTGCAGACACCATCTGCTCAGTGGGGAGTGTTTGTGTATTTTATTAACACCAGTAATGTTAAACTAATTAACAGCAATCCCTCACAAAGCAATATAGGTCTTAAATATTCCTGAGCAGGAAAATAGTTGGGTTTAATGAGAATACTGTGCGAAAGGTTTTGTTGTTAACCCCGTAGTGCTGTTGCTTTTTTGAAGACTCTAATTTCTAAATATGTACATTAGTTACCACAGTCTTTTACATAATTACTGTTACTAATTATAAAGTGTACTTTTTCATTGTTCTATTTCTTTTAAGTGAAATAAACTATCAGGATATACTTCCCTGTTTCCCTATCTATATCTGTATGATTTGCTTCTGATTTGATAGTTCTGGCTGTAGTTCAGGCTGTCAATAAAAAGAAAGTATAGCTCTGCTATTGGAACACATTGTGAGAACACTTAAAGCTAAACCATGATTTAGCACCATGGGGATGAGCCTCCATGACCCCAAATAAACTGTTGGGTTCATGCACTCTCCCCTTTCCTCCTGGTGAATTGAATTTTCCTTTCAAAGAACCTTTGCTTAGCATTGCAGTTTGAACAGGAATCCTGTTATTGTTTTTAAAAACGGTTAAACCACCTATAAATCCATGGTTTGGAGTTGATATCTTTGGAAATCACTTAAATCTTCTTTTAAATCAGGAGCCTTAGTTCAAATGCCAGGTTTCTTTAAAAATGAAACTAAACTGGGCATAGAGCTTTCTGCCTACATTGGAGGTAGTTATAAATCATAGTTTAACATTAGCCAGCTGAATATAGCAGCTGAGATCCTCCACTGGGCTTACATAGTATAAATCTGTACTCACGTAGATACAGGATGGCTCTGCTAACCACCATTCTACTGTATGCCTGCATTGTGCAACTGATTGTGTATCTGCCAGTATGTCTGCTTATTGTCTTGTTGTGCAGTGGGGAATGCACAAAGGGTATTTCTGCAATCCCAGTGAATAAAAAGATACATTGAAGGCACTGATGGATAGTTATGCACCATCCAAGAATATGCAACTGCATGGCTGGAATCCCGTTGGTTAGTCTCAAATAGATGTCGAAAAGATTGCCTTGGAGCATGGTGAACTTTTCATCTTTGGAAGTTGGTTGGGCATCTCTGTGGAGTGCTTTACTGGTGTATTCCTGCAAGACGGGGTTGGACAAGTTGGCCCTTGTGGTCCATCTCAACTTTAAAACTCTGTGATTCTAAGAAAGAGAGTAGACCCACTGAATAAACTGTTGAATGGTGAGTCAATATATACTGTAGGTAATTTTAATTGCTGTACTCTAGTCCAGATTAACAATAGGAATTTGGCCCATGGAGATGGTTACATTTGTAAAACTCCACCTAAGTAGCCATGAACTGAATCTATCCATTGCACAATGTCCAAAAAAGTACAATAGTATGTGGAAGGCAACCAAATGGATTCCAGACAATATCTGGAGCCCTGGTGGTACAGAGGTTAAATGCCAGTACTGCAAGTCACCACGTTGCAAGTTCGATTCCAGAGGGCTCCAAGGTTCACTCAGCCTTCCATCCTTTCGTAGGTTGATAAAATGAGTACCCGGCTTGTGGGGGCAATTAGCTAACACACATTGGAAACTGCTTAATGCAGTGTAAATGTGTAAATTGCTGTTGCTTAAAACAATTTGTAAGCCGCTCTGATAGCCTTGTGGCTGAAGAGCAGGGTATAAATAAATAAATACATACATAAAAATAAAAATTAAAAAAATCTGTTTTGTGCTGTGATATGTCACCTTAATTTTTCCATTGACTGTTGACATCTAATCTCTGGACTCACTGGGTCTTATATCTGATTAATGGTGCTTAAGCTCAGGTCACCAATTTGGTGCCGAGAGGGAAAAAACCCAATTTCCAGCTATCACAAAGTTTGGTCTGTGAATTGCTGAAAACTAGGATTAAGATATGGGAAAAAAGGGACTTCAGTTGGAAAAGAAGACTCTTGTGAAAATTAATCCAATATGAATATTGATCTAAAGATCTAAGTTGGTTTAGATAGGAAGGGATACAGATATTCCTCCATTTATTCGACAGGTTAGGGACGAGAGTACGGTTAAAAAGCAGAAATCGTTGAAATGCAGATCCCAAGCTGCATTTCAACAATTTCTGTTTTTTGACAGTGCTCTGGTCCCTAATACCAAAAACCATAAATACTGTAACATAATTAATGTACTGTCATACCATTTAGACATTCTCCCTAAGATATCGCACCACACGTAACTCATACCGAAGTAGGAGGACTGGGAAGCAGTGCAAAACCGCTGTGACTGGGAAGCAGTAAAGTCTGCTCTTTTAACCATTTTCAAAATCATGGGTTCTTTGGAGGTCTTTAAACAGAGTTTTGATGACCGTCTATCAGAAGTCCTTTAGTTTTATGTCTTCCTGAATGGCAAGGAGTAATTAAGCCATTGTGGTCTCATTCACCCATGTTTCCATGAAAAACTGTCTAGAGATTGCTCTAGATTGGGTTGGTTGAGCTGTGATGGGACTGCCACTGCAACTGGGAAGCAGCACAAAGCTGGGATAATCTAGCAAACTCCTCCTGTCTTGAGGTGTGCAGACACCAACCCTTGCAGCTTGGGGGAGGAAAAGGAAGGAGGAAGCCAAGGCTGCCAGAAAGGCCCCAGAATCTGCCTCTGCATGCCTCAAGCTGGGAAGTTTTTGCTGGGCTATTCCAGCTTTGCGCTGTTTCCCAGTTGCAGTGGCAGTCCCATTACAACTCCAACAACTTGATCTAGAGTGATTACTCTAGATAGTTTTTCATGGAATCATAGATGAATGGGACAACAAGGGCTTAATTACTCCTTGCCATTCAGGAAGACACAAAACTAGATGGCCATTAATACTCTGTTTAAAGACCTTCAAAGAACCTGTGCTTCTGAAAAGTGTGGAAAGATAGGATCATCAAAACACAGAGCATCGAAAAGTAGGGGATGCCTATATAGGGAAGTGTTCCAACATGCCCAACAGTACAGAGATGGAAGCCATTGTTTGTTTAGAACAGTGGTTCCCAAACTTATTTGGCCTACCGCCCCCTTTCCAGAAAAAAATATTACTCAGCACCCACTGGAAATTAATTTTTTAAAAATTTTAATACCAGTTAAACAGAAGGATATATGTATTAATGTTTCTACCTTTTTTGTAAAATATAGTAAAGAAAGGTGTAAATTAGAAACATTGAAGTTTGAAATTATGAAACTATTTATTGAACTCAGAATAGAAAGGTAATACAAAAAAAGTTAAAACATTTGAAATCATCTTAATGAGAAGGATGAACCTGGTATGCTGCTACCAATTTAGTAATCCTCGGCTCTATTTTCGCCAGCAGTAATCTTAAATCACTACGATTGACTATTTGCAATCTGTTTCTTTTCTTTGTTAATAAATAGGTTACCACACTGAATCCACGTTCCACTAAATATGATGAAGGAAATTCAATTAAGAACTTTTGAATTTACAGCCCATATTTTAGGATAAGCCGTAGGGATCTCCTGTTGCAGCCAGAATTGTTGATAGCCGCTTTTGAATTTAAATTTAAATGTGTAGTTACATCCATTAGTTATTCTTGTAACTGTGAGGATCCAAAATCCAATCATGTATGTTCATTTTCAAAATATCATCAAATTGTTGATTAAAATCTGAATGGAGAGCATTCATGTGCTCACAATAAGAAAGTATGTCTTCATCTTCCCCCCCCCCCCGCTTCTGATAAATTTGGAAACTGGCTGAATTCCCCTCGTCCAAAATTTTGTTTGTACAGAAGTAGTTTGGTCACAAATGCAGAAATAACAGATTTTGTTTTTATTAAATTCAGTTCATCACCTTGAAGCTGAAGATTGCTTTCATTAAATTTTTGAAACAAGTTGGTCAAGTAAGCGATGTCACTTTTAGATTGAATTAAATTGAATCATAAAGCATCATTTTTATCTTTCAAGAACTCCAGCACCGAGTTAAGCAGCTTATAAAACCTAAATAGGCACCCTTTGACAACCAACGAACTTCTGTAATGAAGCAGCAAACAATTAAATTCTTCATTGTTTTCAATACAAAGCTGTTTAAATAATGTCATTCAATGATTTGTTTTGATTGTGTTGGTAGCTTTAATTACATATTGTAATGAATTATGTAGGTGTGCACTTAAATTTTTGGCAACTAGATGTTGATGATGGATGATACAGTGTACTGTGAGTGCATTCAGCACCTCCTTTTTTAAATATGCAAGAAAACTCCTGTAGCACGCTACCATCGCTGGAGCACCATCTGTGGCTACTGATAAGATATTACTCAGAGGTATTTCTTTTTCTTTAAAAAACTCATCCAATGCATGAAATATTGATTCTCCTTTAGTATCAGTTTGCAAATATTTAGCAAATAATAATTCTTGGCAAATTTGTTCTTCCTTTGTGAACTGCACGTATGCTAAAAGTAAAGCTTCATTTCTTAACAAAGTTGACTCATCGAGTTGAATAGAAAACCGAGATGTTTTTAAATAGCCACACAATGAATCTTCAACATCTTGAGCCATTTCATCAATTCTTCTTTGCACTGTATTATTGCTCAACAAAATTTTCTTGATAATATCAGATGCTGGCTTGTGTAGCACAGTACGTATTACTTCACTTATAACCAGTATAATTAGTTCTTCACCAATAGTATGAGGTTTTCCCGATTTGGCAATCATTAACAAAATATTGTAAGAAGCAAGCAAGCCATCGCCATCTTGTGTGGTTGCAGTTGAAAAGAGTTTTGCCAATGTCGGTTGTTTGATAAATTTTTCTTTTAGTGTTCGAAAATAAGATAAATCCTTATCTTTTTTATCACCATGAATTTTAGTCAAATGTTCTTGTAGTCTGGAAGGCTTCATAGCTTCGTTTGATAAAACTTTCTGAGAAATCAGGCACATTGGTAATGTATTGTTTACAGGCGACTCAATAAAGCCATATTTCAAATATTCAATATTATATTGTCTACATTTGTTCTTTGGTAGAGCCATTATTATCTGTAGAAAAATTAAAATTTTTATGGAGGTATTTTTAATTAATTTTTTGGTTATTTTTTTGAAATATTTTTGTAAAAAAACAAACTAAAATAAATACTAATGAAATAAATAAACATGATATTATTAATTGTAAAGCGCATATAATTATTACAAAATAAATAAATAATACTCACCAATTATAGTCGCACTATTTGTTAGTTAACTTTAACTTGTCACAATATCACAACAATCTAACTTAGGACTTTTTTGGGTGTAGAAATACACCACAAGAAGGGTCATCTGTCTTGCAACACTGCTGTGCAGCAGGGGGTGTGTTTCGTATGACGCCGTCCCCCTGCCGATTCTGTTCTGGTACAGATCGCAGGTCCAGTGTCATATTTGGCCATTTCTTAATCATGGTCAACTTCTCTGATTAAGAAATGGCCAAATGTGATGCTGGAGCTGCGATCTGTACTGGAACAGAATCGGCTGGGGGACGGTGTCATACAAAACGCCCCCCTGCTGCACAGCAGCGTCGCGAGAGGGAGACCCTTCTTGCGGTGTATTTCTCCGTCGGAAAAAGTCCTCAGAGTTATATTATACCATAATTTTCCCGTAGTAATTATGGGAAATCTTCTGATTCATAGCGTGCTCCAAAATCTGCTGGTAGTACTGCCAGTAGCCAGTACTGCCACTGCCGTTCCAAGCTTTGGCCTTGCGATCGACCAATTGCACGAGTGGCAGTTGCCCGCAGCAGTGCTCGTAGTGCTGATGTGTTTTTGAATGGCAATTCAGTGGCACCACATGAACAGTAGCAGTGCACGATTGCACATACCTCAATGCAAGTGAAGGAGTATGCGGGGACCGAGCCAATGTCCAGTACGTTGTTAAAAAAAAAAAAAAAGCATTATGAGCAGCATACATAAATCAATTTTTCTAAATCTTTCTTTTATGCTTTCACCGCCCCCTTACAGTTATTCATCGCCCACAAATGCACCTGTGGCCATCACCACCCCCTTGGATCACTGCAGTGCCCACCATGGGGTGGTAGCGCCCACGTTTGGAATCACTGGTTTAGAATGTCTGTAATAATAATAATAATAATAATAATAATAATATTTTAAAAAGCACTAAAGACGGCCCTCTGTTAAAAACAATAGGGGTGGCTTACAACAGTTAAAATACAATGCAGACTAAAATCCCTAAGCCCCACCCACCCATCCCCTCCCCCATAAAAAGAATTTAAACTAGTATCAAATTAAAATCCACCTAAACTTAAAATCACATAAATAAAAACAAAAATCAACAGCCAGCGAGTTAGGGTAAAGGACTAAAAGAGGCCAGGAGATGCAGCTCCTGAGGCCGGGATCTAACCAGGAAAGGCCTGCCGAAAGAGATCCGTCTTTAGTGCTTTTTAAAAGCTACTTAAGCTCGTCATCTGACAGATCTTGTTCGGTAGACCATTCCATAATTTGGGGGCGATTACCGAAAAGGCCCTCTGGGAGGTTGCTGACAGCCTAGATTTTTATTAAGCTGTTCTCACATCAGTTATAGCTTGTAGGTCCTGGAGAAAAAAGGAAGACTGGTCTAAAAACTGTGAATGCATCTGCATTAATATCATACAAAGAGGTACAGGTATGCATTTTGGAGCCTTGGGCAACAAGAGTTCGCCATTTTTGCTGTCTTGTTTTACTTATACTGTATGAGGTCTGTCTAGCAAATAATGTGACTTATACAATAACCCATCTTTGGGGCAATTATCAGACACAACAAAAACCATGTCAAAAGATTGCTAGAAGAACAGGAAGGGACAAGATTATCAGACAACGTCATCTTCTGGGGTGTAGCGTGATCATGAGTAAAGCATTCCTTTCTATTAGTGCCTTGTCCCCATCAATAGGAAAATGGAGCCTCATCTGCAGCAGCAGCACTATGCCCCCGGAATGGCTGAAGGACATGGGCATCCTTCTAGTGGTCAGCCTTTCTGTTCTTCTAGCAATCTTCTGGCGTGGTTGGGAATACAATATTTTGGCACATTCCCCCATGTCTAATAATCTCCTAACTGTATTACACTTCTAATGCTTCTCCCCTTCAATATACTCCCCATTCACATTCACACACTGATGCAGTCTGGTTTTCCACTGGTCAAAAAAGTGGAGAAGATAAGTTTCTGTCAGCTGTTTCAACACAATTGTTGTTTTCTTCTTTACTAAATCAATTTTAAGCACCAGTTTCACTTTAGGGAAAAGAAAAAAATCACATGGTGCCAAATTTGATAAATATGGAGGTTGTTCAAATGTAGTAATGCGTTTATTGGCCAAAAACTGCTTCACAGAAAGTGCTGTGTGAGCAGGCACCTTGTCTTGATGAAGAATGAAACAATTTCCCCACTGTTCTGGCCTTTTTCCCCCCTGACTTTTTCTCTCAGCTTTGTCAAAACTTCCTTATAACAATGCTGGTTCACTATTCTGCCTTCTGGAACCTACTCTGCCAAAATTATACCCTTGATGTAAAAACAAAAACAAACAAACAAAAAACAGTGAGCATGACTTTGAATGTGGACTTGCTTTTTTCATTCTTGGTGATGATGGTGTTTCCCAGTTCATTGACTGACATTTTGTCTAAGGATCATACTGGAAAATCAAGGTTTCATCACAAGTGATGATACTGTTGTCCCTTTACATTCGTGGCTTTGACTTTCGCGGTTTTATATATTCACGGAAATTCCTTTCCCCCCCTGCTCTCCCCAACACAGCCTCTGAGCATTTAAGGAGGAAAATTTCCTGCACACGTATACACACAGGGAAGATCCCAACAAGCAAGCAACCCCCACACCAGCCTCTTAGGGTCTAAGGTGAAAGAAAATCACAGCCCCATGCTGTGAGCACGCAAGCAAAGTCCCCCCCTTGCCACTCCCCTCTCTGTGTTGCTTCTGAATTGCTTCTTTAAAACTCACATTTCGCCCCATGTCTCCTCATGGCCCAAAGAAAAGCACAGCTGCATGCTTGCCACCCCCACTCTGTGTCTCAAGAAACTGAACTGCTTCTTTAAAACTCACATTTCAAACCTTTCCTACACACATTCACACACAGGGAAGGTGCGGGTGGCATCTCCCAGCAAGCAACTGACCCAGCCTCTGAGCATTTAAGGAGGAAAGCTTGTGTGCTTACAGTATGGGACTGTGCTTTTCTTTCGGCCAGCAGGAAGCTTTCCTCCTTAAATGCTCAGAGGCTGGGTTGCTGGGAGATGCCACCCGTGCCTTCCCTGTGTGTGAATGTGTGTAGGAAAAGTTCGAAATGTGAGTTTTAAAGAAGCAATTCAGTTTGTTAAGACACGGAGAGGGGAGTGGCAAGGGGGGGACTTTGCTTGCGTGCTCATAGCATGGGGCTGTGATTTTCTTTCCTCCGTAAATGCTCAGAGGCTAGGTCAGTTTCCGTGTGTGTGTGTGTGTGTGTATGTTTAGGAAGGGCTCCTCGTTAAACCCTCAGAGACTGCTTTTATTCACAGTTTTTTCACTTTCGCGGGGGTCTTGTTCCCGTAACCCCCGCAAATGTGAAGGGACGACTGTATTATGAAAAAGGTTTGTGTCCACCTCAAGTTACTTCAGAATGTCAGTGCACAGTTCCTTGTGGCACTCTTTTTGCTTTGGTGTGAAAACCCTAGGGACCGTCTTGGCACAAACTTTTCTCATGTTGCGATCCTCATGCAAAATTTTCCCTGCAGTGTCTTTGTCAATCCATGTTCATGGCTTCAGCTATCATTCAGACACTGAGTTGGCAGTTTTCTCGCACAATCTGGCTGATTTTTCCCACAGTTTCTTCGTTTCTTGAAGTGGAAGGTCATCCAGGGCGTTCATCGTCTTCCACATTCTCATGCCCTTCTCTGAATCTTTTGTGCCACTCAAACACACGTGCACGAGACATGTGGTCTTCCCTGTAGGCCTCAGTAAGCATTTGGAAACATTATGTTCGTGTTTTGTTCAATTTTATGAAAAAATTCAAATTGACAACTTGCTCGACTTTTAAACTTAGCATTTTTCTGGCACAACAGTCAACACAGCTGCTTTAAATGACGACTGACAATTAACTGAACAGGTGAGAGTGTTGGTGTTTGTCATTTAGGTTCAGACATGTTCAAGGTCACCACTCAAGCATTCACAATCAGTTCTCCCTGATTTGTTGAAAGGTAGAAACACAGTCTCATTATTTAATAGACAGACCTCATATATTCTTTAACATAGAAGGTACTGTGATATGGGTGAATGCATTATTTTAATGTGATAAGTAAGCATTATTCCAATTCTTCAAAAGTTGTTCCTCCCCCTTCTCACTGGCATGCTACCATATGCCATTACAGCATTTTTTTTGGTGAGAACTGTATGATAAACTAAGAGCTTTTCATTATGGAGCAAGTGAGAAGAAAAATAAATTAAAGGCAAATACCAGAGAGGTGGAGATTTCTACACTTCAGCAGCAGGTGATATTGCAGTCTGGGGAAAATTGGGTTTTCCATGGTTTTACCCATCTAGAGCTGCTTTGTGTTTGGAGTGGCTTCCAATAACATAAGTAGTACATCTGACATATTCTTAAACTCTAAGGCTAAACAAAGCTTGGTTAACAAGGAGAATCTGAGCTTTGTGTCCAGGGAGAGTAAACTGTTTACCAAAATAGTCTGCAAGTTAGAATACGAATTCAATTGGAATTTGAATTCAGTTGATGTTATTGTTAATAATGTTGATTATTGACTCTTCTTTGTGTCTTTTTCTTTCAACTCTTGTGGTACTATGTCTAAATAACTGTAAAGGTTTTGATTCTGTTTCATGCAACCTTCTCATACATAAAGTGTAAGAAAAGTAGGTTAGAAGGATATGACCTTTAGTTCAATAGATGTTTCTAGTACCAGCAAAAAGAGGAACGAGATATATGTACATACAAAACTGTGAAGAGTCTCAGGTGATTTCGTTGTTTATGCTATTTGAGCGTTTTGTGAGTGGCATTAGTTGTAAGACAGATGAAGTATTCCAGGAAGTTTGGGAACTGGCGGCATAGTAAATATTTAAGATGATTTAAAAGGTTGTTCCCTATTCAGTGTTTGTGGGGGATTAAGTGCTTATATTGCCTTAGGATATTTTTTGTTTTCCCTCCAAAAAGAACTACTAAATGCAGAAATTGTGCTACTGGAACATTTGGTTGGCACACATTCACAAAGCAAAAACATTATGTTGAAATCATACGTTTTCCAACATTTTACTTCACAATGTTGCATTTATAGTACAGCTGGCCATCTGTGTTCCTCCTGTGTTGCTGTGCTGTCTTCAGCAGTAATGCAGATGGATTGCTTGAGGATGTACATGGGAAGAAGGGAATGAATGCCAGTGACACTGACAAGTGGCTGTCTCGCTCTTTGATACTTCACGTCTTCATTACTAGTAATGGTGCTATGTGGAATGAGTAGTTTTTAAATTTCTAGTGTACTTGTCTTCTGATGCCAAGTGATAATCTTATTCCCCGATTAAACAACCAGCTTTGTATTCAAAACCATGCAGTATATTATTACATTGTTTATCAGTGAAACATTATGCTGATTTTTTTTTAAAAAACCCAAAGAATATACAGGTTTTTTTTAAATGAAATTAAGAATATATTTAGGAAATCATTTCTGGATGTATTTAGGGAAAATGAAGCAAAATATCCTGTATCATGAAACTTGAACCACAAGAGTCAGTCACAAATTGGCTATCATAATTAAGTACTGAAAACATTTGTCAGAATAACAATTGGTAAGGTAATATATCGTTCTTACCAAAAGGCAATTTATCATTTTTACTATAGTTGGTGAGGACTTAAAGATAAAACATTGAGGGACAGACTGCCTTCAGAGATGATGAGTCCCAGTATGACATATAGCAAGTGATGATTAAGCACACACTATTGTGTTAAGCTCATCTGTTTCTAGCACAGTTGTCCCTCTGTATCCATGGGTTTGGTATCCATGGATTTAAGTATTCATAGCTTGAAAATATCCTTAAAAAAATAATAATCCAAAAAGTAAACCTTGATTTTGCCATCTCATATAAGGGGCACCATTTTGCTATGCCTTGGCATATAATGAGACTTGAGTATTCATGGATTTTGGTATCCATGGGGGGTCCTGGAACCAAACCCCAGCAAATATGAAGGGACAACTGTAATTAGTTTGACATCACTTTACACATAGTATGCACAGATTTTGATTCAAAAATGTTACATATTGTGGAGTTCTAGGAAAGAGATGCCTTTTAGAATTCCTTTATTATTGAAGTGAAATTTATCTCGTCAGGTAATAATTTAACTCATAATATCTTAATTTTGCCAAACTATACTGTGTTTGCCAGTAATTGGGGGTAATCAAGCACAAGAAGTACACTGGTGAAATACCACTAAATTTTTGTGTGGCAAAAGAAAGTGAAACACGCATACCCTCTCTCACACACACATACAACCCTAGTTCCAAGATGGTGCTCATGCAGGATTGTAGTTTGCTGCTGGTGTGGCAGGAGCAGCAACTGGGACTTTGTACCCTGGATTGGAGGGTTCTGCTTTTGTTTTGTATAGTATTAACAGAGAGGAAATAAGTTGAAGTGACATGATATCCCTGAAGATTACTTACTTACACTGTAGTCCTGTACCAATTTATCTGGGAGTAAACCAAATTGTGCATTATACAAATTATTTATATACTGTATATATATATATATATATATATATATACACTGTATATATTCTTTAGAGCAGTACTACTGAAAGTTGTGGTCCATAGACTGGTTCCTGTCCCTAAAGCCATCTGCTACCAGTCCCTGGAGAGCGTCCAGTGAAAAAAGAAACAATTGTAGCTGTTGAACACACCAAAATGTAAGTGAATATTTGAAAAGAACTATAGTTACAGACATCAGATATAGAAATAATTCCAAATGCATAACATTTGGAGTAGAAATGTTAACTGTAATGTCTGAAAATCTTGAAGAAGAAGCAGTGATGACACAAATCTTTAAAAGGAAATGCTAGCCATGACATGAGCTCAGTGGAATATCTTCCACAGTCAGTATCACTCAACACCGCACAGTTATTAATGCAGATAACCAAATTACCATGTAGTAAAAGTGGGAAAGCTTATCACATCATAAACTCTTAATTGTTACCATAGGCTAGTAAACATGGCAGACAGAAGTCACACCACATTTCTTTAGTACAGATGATCAAGGAAAACTGTGGTGCACAATGTTACTGTGTTATCACTTGGTAATTTGTATTGGGCCTATCTTGTAATCATTTAGAAGAATTATATATTATGTTCAGATTTTTTATCAAGAGTGTGAAAATAATTTTGTTGTATATAAGGGGTTTATAGCATAAGACATGTGGCCCTTTGTATGTTGTTGAACTGTAGCTTGCAGCATTCCTCACCATTGGCTACATTGGGTAAGGTTATTGGGTGTAGCAACACCTGGAAGTTTGCACAGTCCCAACCCTTGTAAGAAACCACCCATAAAGCAATATAAAGTAGTATAGTGGGAACTGATGGGACTTTAGGCATTTTTAGTTCACAACTTATTTTAAAAATACATGAAACTGTTGAAATTTAAGCTCTGTGAAAATTGTTGCAATAAGAAGTGTTCTTCAAATCATAGAATTATAGAGTTGGAAGAGACCAAAAGGGCCACCCAGTCCTACCCCCCGCCATGCAGGAATATACAATCAAATCATTCCTGACAGATAGCCATCCAGCCTCTGTTTATAAACCTCCAAAGGAGGAGACTCCATCATACTCCGAGGCAGTGTATTCCACTTCTGAACAGCTCTTATATATTTCCATGCCCTGAAATGTGTAAGTGGATTGTCTGCGTCTTATGGATTACAGGCATATGTCAATTAATGAAATGTTTGACAGTGATGCTCCTTTTATAAATTCTTTTTAGACATGCCCAACCCGCCCTTTTCTTTCTTGTCTTCTGTCTAGTTTGAAGGGTTTGTTTTTGTTTTTTTAGCAGCACTGACATTGGGAGAGTGGTGACAGAGGGCTGGAGAAACACAGACTTTTGGTGCGGGTTGTAGCAGCATGTTTATAGTAATCAGTGCAATAAAACTTGCTCTGGGAAAGAATAGGATTCTGCTCTAGAATATCCTACCTTAGCTGTAGGTACATGCCAACATTAGGCAAGGTAAACAGCAGTTGCCTCCAGAATCCCTTAGTGAGGATGCATGAATAGCAAAACAGAGTGAAAATAAGACAACAGATAAGCTTGCCTAACCAGCTACCACCAGTATGGTGTGTTGTTGTTTTAAACATAGATCTATAAGTTTGAGCACCAAAATGGAGAACATAAGAAGAGTGGAAACTGGTGACAGAAAAAGTGAAAGTAGAATCATAGAATTGCAGAGTTGGAAGAGACCACGAGGGCCATCCAGTCCAACCCCCTGCCATGCAGGAAATCACAATCAAAGGATCCCCGACAGATGTCCATCCAGCCTCTGTTTAAAGACCTCCAAGGAAGGAGAGGCATGATATATTTCTGGGGCACTTTTCTGGGATAGGACTTGGGAGCACTGTTTTACAGTGGCTCCAGTCCTTCCTGGCACTCAGAAGATGGTGCTGGAAGATTTCTGTTTTAACTCCGACCATTGACCTGGTGGGTTCCTCAGGAGTTAGTTTTTTTCTCTATGTCATTTCTCCATGAAACTGCTAGGAGAGGTTATCTGGAGTTTGGGGGTTCAGTTCCACCAGTATTCTGATGATGTAGGGTTGCCATAATTCTCTGCCACAAAACCAGTACAAAAGTATATGGGACTGGATTGGGCAGATTTCGACCAACCAACAAACAAACAAACCAAAACAAAAAGCCTAAGACAAAACCTCCACATGTTGACATTTGACATTGTTTTATTGCATATTTCAGTAGTTTAAGGTGCCTCATACCAATTGTACTTTTCCGAACTCTGTGCTTGGTCAAGATACTTTAATTTTTTTTCACTACTACACATCAATTTGTAAAATTCAGTGGGATGGGAAAACTAGTGGGGTGGGTAAGAAAGGGTTTAAAATCTGTGTTGGAAGGAAAAGAAATTCAGAGGAAAACAGTGGGGTAGCTAGTGGCTGTGCTGGCTGGAGGAATTATGGATGTTACAGTCTCAAGGCTCTTTCCAGCTCTGTTGTGGGTTTGGAAAAAGAAGGAAGATTCCTCCCTCCCCTTCTGAAGCCTCTTTCCAGCTCCGTTGTGGGGCTTGGAAAAGGAAGGGAGATTCCCCCCTCTCCTTCCCAAAGCCTCTTTCCATTCGGCCCCTTGGCCCATAATCCAACAGGGGTGGCCTAGGATGCCAGAGACTCACCACACACATGCATGTAAAGTTACTCTGAGTCTGACTCTGTTGCTGGCCTTCTTTCCTCTGACTTTCCTTAGCTCTCACTGCTACTGCCTGATCTGCACTCTCTTGACTCCTGCATTCTGCAGTCTCCCATCTAAACTGCACTCTCCTGCTACGTGACCGCAGAGCCTGCAGTTAGTAAGCCTGGAGTCAGAATCCGGGATCTGCTGCTTCAAGCAGCCAAGCCAGATGGGACAATTTTCTGTCCCTTTAATCCAGGATTTTCCCGGTTTTCTGGGACCTCCAAGGAAGCCATATTGGTGCTAAACCAGTGACAACGAGGGACTGTTGTTAGTAATGGACTAGACAAGGGCAAAGAAATGGAAGCTTTATCCAGACAAGAAAGAGGTGCTCCTGGTGAATCAGAAGGCATATCAGGTAATAGGGATTCAACCCATGCTATATGGTGTTGCGTGCATGCACGTGCTTGCACGCACACGCACACACACACACACACACACCCCTCTGAAATCCCAGGTTCACAGCTTGGTTGTACTTTTGATCTACTTAGATCTGATCCTAACCAACAGAGACGACCTTGTTAATGGGGTGCAAGTGGTGGGATCCTTAGGTGAGAGTGATCATGTTCTCCTGGAGTTTGTTATACAATGGAAAGGAGAAGCCAGGCATAGTCAGACACGCATTCTTGACTTTAGTAGAGCTGATTTCAATAAACTCAGGGAAATACTGGGGATGATCCCATGGTCAAGAATACTAAAAGAGAAGGGACCTCAAGACGGATGGGACTTTCTCAAAAGGGAGATACTGAAGGCACAATTTCAAACAGTACCATTGAGGAAGAAAAATGGGAGGTGTCTCAAGAAACCAGGATGGATGACTAAAGAACTTTCAATGGAGCTAAGTTTTAAACGGAACATGTATAGGAAATGGAAAAGGGGGGAAATCACCAAAGAAGAATTCAAACAGATAGCGAACACGTGTAGGAGTAAAGTCAGAAAAGCTAAAGCGCAGAATGAGCTCAGGCTTGCTAGGGAGGTTAAGAACAATAAAAAGGGTTTTTTTGGGTATGTCCGCAGCAAAAGGAGGAAGAAGGAAATGATAGGGCCGCTACGTGGAGAAGATGGCAAAATGCTAACAGGGGACAGAGAAAAGGCAGAATTACTCAACACCTTCTTTGCCTCAGTGTTTTCAGAAAAGGAAAAGGAGGACCAACCTGAGGAGAATGGAACAGAGGACACAATAGGGGAAATCCAGCTCAAAATAAGTAAAGAGGTAGTACAGGAATACCTTCTTAATCTAAATGAATTTAAATCTCCAGGACCAGATGAACTACATCCAAGAGTATTAAAAGAGCTGGCAAATATAATCTCAGAGCCATTGGCAATAATCTTTGAGAACTCCTGGAGAACAGGAGAAGTCCCAGCAGACTGGAGGAGGGCAAACGTTGTTCCCATCTTCAAAAAGGGGAAAAAAGAGGATCCCAACAACTATCGTCCAGTTAGTCTGACATCAATACCAGGGAAGATTCTAGAACAGATCATTAAACAGAGAGTCTGTGAACATTTAGAAGGCAATGCCATAATCACAAAAAGTCAGCATGGGTTTCAGAGAAACAAGTCATGCCAGACTAATCTGATCTCTTTTTTTGATAAAGTTACCAGCTTGGTAGATGAAGGGAATGCTGTGGACATTGCATACCTTGATTTCAGTAAGGCCTTTGACAAGGTTCCCCATGACATTCTTGCAAACAAGCTTGTAGAATGTGGGCTAGACAAGTTAACTGTTCAATGGATTTGTAATTGGTTGACCGGCCGAACCCAAAGGGTGCTCAGCAGTGGCTCCTCTTCGTCTTGGAAAGATGTGACCAGTGGGGTGCCACAGGGTTCTGTCCTGGGCCCAGTGCTATTCAACATCTTTATCAATGACTTGGATGAGGGAATTAGGGGCATACTTATCAAATTTGCAGATGACACCAAATTGGGAGGAGTAGCTAATACCCTAGAGGACAGGATCAAAATTCAGAATGACCTGGATAGACTGGAGAGCTGGGCCAAAGCTAACAAAATGAAATTCAATACGGAGAAATGTAAAGTACTGCATTTAGGGCGGAAAAATGAAATGCATAAATATAGGATGGGAGAGACCTGGCTGAATGAGACTACGTGCGAAAGGGATCTAGGAGTCCTAGTAGACCACAAGTTGAACATGAGCCAACAGTGTGATGCGGCAGCTAAAAAGGCCAATGCAATTTTGGGCTGTATCAATACAAGTATAGTGTCTAGATCAAGGGAAGTAATAGTGCCACTCTATTCTGCCTTGGTCAGACCTCACTTAGAATACTGTGTCCAGTTCTGGGCACCACAATTCAGAAAGGATATTGACAAATTGGAGCGTGTCCAGAGAAGGGCAACTAAAATGGTGAAAGGTCTGGAAACAATGCCTTATGAGGAGAGACTTAGGGAGCTGGGTATGTTTAGCCTGGAAAAAAGACGGTTTAGAGGCGATATGATAGCCCTGTTTAAGTATTTGAAGGGATGTCACGCTGAGGATGGAGCAGGCTTGTTTTCTGCTGCTCCAGAGACTGGAACACGGAGCAATGGGTGCAAGCTCCAGGAACAGAGATTCCACCTCAACATGAGGAGGAACTTTTTGACAGTAAGAGCTGTTTGGCAGTGGAACGCACTCCCTCGGAGCGTGGTGGGGTCTCCTTCCTTGGAGGTCTTTAAACAGAGGCTGGATGGCCATCTGTCGGGGATGCTTTGATTGTGATTTCCTGCGTGGCAGGGGGGTTGGACTGGATGGCCCTCGTGGTCTCTTCCAACTCTGCAATTCTATGATTCTATGATTCTATGATCTCAGATTTGAGACTGAATGCCCAGATTTTGGTCAGGGGTGCATTTTCACAGTCAAAACTAGTGCACCAGATGTGCCCATTCCTTGTAATGTTATATCTGGCCATGGTAACAGTTGTTTTAATTACATCCTGCTTGGATTACTGTAATGCACTCTGTGTGGGCCTGCCTTTGGAAACTCCAGTGGGCGCAAAATACTGCAGCCCTGCAGGAAAGGAATGCCAGGCAGTATAGGGGTCATATAACTCCTTTTGAAACAGCTTCACCGTCTTCCAGTCAATTTCTGGGGATTCATTAATTCAAAGGGCTGGTAATTACTTTTAAATCCTTGTATGGCTTGGGTATAGACTATCTGAAAGACTGTATCCTCCCCCCATATGAGTCTGCCTGAGTTTTAAGAATTTGTGGGGGGAACACTTTCTTTCAGTTCCAAGACTATCACAGGCAATGTCTGGTGTGTACATAAGAGAGAGCCTTCTTGGTGGCTGCTCCCAGGTTGTGAAACTCCTTCCTCTAGTGTTTCAATTGGTCCCACTTCTGCTTGCTTTTTACCAGCAGGTAAATACCCTTTTTAAATGAAGGCCTTTGGCTTATAATTCATGTGGAAGAAAGAATATCTAATCAAGTTGTATTTTTATATTATTATTTTGTTTTAAATGTGTTTTAAACTGTTTCAACTTCATGTTTTTAATAGAACTGTGGGTGCATCTACACTATAGAAATAATGCAGTTTGACACTACTTTAACTGCCATGGCTCCATCTTAATGAATCCTGGGATTTGTAGTTCTGTGAGGCACAAACACTCTTTGGTAGAGAAGACTAAAGACCTAGTAAAACTACAAACCCCAGGATTCCATAGGATGGGACCACAGCACTTAAAGTGGTATCAAACTGCATTATTTTTTTACTATGTAGATGCACCCATGTATGTCTAATTTTCTTTAACTTTTGTACAAATAGTTTTTTTAGGTGTACCTTTTTAAAATTGTATGTAAGCCACCTTGGGCCCTGTGCAAGGAGAAAAGAAGGTTATAAAATAAGTAAATAAATAAATAAATAAATAGTCATCCCTGGGTGAATTTTGGAAGAAGGCCTCAGGTGGTCCATAGAACCTTCAGAATGTTTTTGTTTACTTATGCAAGGTTTCATCTCACATGCACTGATTGTTTTGGATAAAAAGTTTGCCAAATCATGTTGAACTACTCTTCTTTTTTTGTGGTGCAAAAAATTCTTTTCCTGTTATTTCTGACTCTTGTACCAAATTTTCTGTTAAAGAGGTAATGCCCAGGCACACACCTACTTTGTTAACTGAAATATTTGTATTCCAGCAGGTATTGGCACTGGTCTGATAAAACTAGGATGATATACTGTGACAGAAACAACACTCATCTACTTTTGATATATATATTTTAAAGTTCTATTAGTTGATTGCTTCAATAAGCTTGGGAGAACTGCTGTTGGTTTCCTTTTTAATCACTCCCCCTCCCTCAGTTTCTAATATGTTCTCCCAGGAGAAAAACAGGGGGGGGGGACCCTGCAACAACATCAAACTACTTCCATCAAAGCACCATGACATATTTTTAAAACCTAAAATTAAGACATAAAAATCAGAAGGAGTAGAATTAAAAATCTCAGATGTTAAGAAACAAGCAGAATAGAAATGTTCTCATTGTCTTCCTAAATATCATGAGGGATCTGTCTAGTCGTACCTCTTTGGGCAGGGAATGCCATGAGTGAGGTGCTTCCATAGAAAAGCCCTGCCTTGTGTTCCCATCAACTCTATTTGGGTGAGATACACATGGGGGGAACCTTTTGCTTATTCTGGGTGTGTGGTTGTAATTAGTACAACAAATATACATTGTTCTGGAATGAAACATTACTGAGTTAAATCCAGTGTTAGGCCTAATAATACTAGAGCCATTGAAATTAATGGGAAGTCAGTTTTGTATACCAACTCCTATTAATTTCTGTGAGATTAGTACTAGTGTTAGATGTAGCCCAAAGGTTGCACTGCAAATGTCTTTCACATAACAGACAAGAGTTTGCATTAAAGAAAACAGAATTAATGTCTTCTACCCCAAAATCCATGTTTTATGATTACTTGGAGAGAAAGAAAAAGAATATTTCAGCAGTAAAAGAATATGGCTACACCATTTCACACCAGGCTAGAATTAGTAAAACACCTTGATTTAGGATTGCCATAGTGCTCTCATGAAGTAGGATATAGAAGTCCATTTCCAATGGAAGCTTCAAAGGGTATCACCTAATAATATGGCTTTATTTTTTTAACAGTTAATATGTGTCATAATGTGGTTGGCTTCATCCAAAACAAAATCTTGGCTGCCTGTTTTCTTTATCAAAAGAAATCTGATTAGCAGCCAGTAGCTAGAAGAAGTAAGCTTGTTGAGAAATAATTTTTTTTTAAAAAAAATACGCACTTGGGACAAAAAAAAAAAAAAGATTACAAGAAATGTTTTTGTCATGCAGCCTTCAAACAATCCTTTCCAGCAAGTATATTACAGCAAAACTCAAAATAACGGGCAGAGCAAAATAAGACCTAGAGCATATTAATTTCCTTTTATTTTATAATAAATACAGCTAGATAATCTTAGTGGATCCTTTTGATCTTAAAACCTATCAAAAATCCATTCATAAGCTTTTTTTTTAAAAAAAAAACTGTCAACACTTTTTCTTCTATTATAATTACCAAGGTGTCAGTAATGTAAGTTTTCTCTCTCACACATCATATTAAGCAGTCTCCACACTTCCACTAAAAACTTCTTTGCATTTACAATGTATGTAGAAAATGTTCACACCAAATTCCTGTAACTCACACTCAAGTATAAACTGTTAACCCAAGCCTTGTTCTTTCAACATGCATTGTACTAACAGCATAATCACCAGTTACACATTAATTTTGTGTTCGAGAGTAATTTGCGAGTTCAGGGCTTTTACATAAAGCCTTAAGTGAGTTTCTTCTAGACATGTCTATGAACTGTGTTAGTGTTATGCTGAGCTTGGGTTTAAACTACGGACAGGAGGTTTTTCTTAATTTACAAGTTAACATACTAGATAAGACATTGAATAGTATCCTGGCAATTAATGTTTCAGAGGGTTTTGTTATGCCTGCGTCTGTTTCAGTACCAAGAATGGATAGACTGAGGAAGTTTAATTTTCTTTAATACCTTGATCCTCAGCCCCCACCAAAACACCAACAAAACCAAACCCAACAACTCCAACCTGCTATTTGCTTTTCAAGCAGTGTTGTGAAGTCAGTCATTGAGCTGGAGTTGGTAGAAATGTACAACTCTTGACTCTAGTTTTATAATATTAAATGCATAGTTTATTGCATATTTATTTTCATAGGAATTTAGAAAAAAAAATCTTGTTTAGAAATTTTAACAAAATAAATATGTGTTATGTTTTAACAATCTAAGGGCCTGTCTACTGTGCAGAAATACAGCAGTTTAACACCACTTTATTCACCATAGTTCTATCCTATGGAATCCTGGTATTTGTAGTTTTGTGAGGTATTTGGCCTTTTCTGTCAGAGAACTCTGGTGCCTCGCCAAACTACAAATACCAGGATTCAATAGGATAGAACTGTGATGGATAAAGTGGTGTCAAACTGCTGTATTCTGCAGTGTAGACATGCCCTAAGTAGCCTGATGATTCATGTGGTGGTGATTAAATGCCTTCTGCTACCATTTGCTACAGTAAATTTTTTATTGCTAATTAATATACATTTGCTTTTATTGAAATAATTGGACTCAGAATCAGAGTTGAGGTGGGACAGTAGAATAATAGAGGAGATGAAAATTTTGCATACTTCACTTCAAATGAAACATTTACTGATGTCAGTGGGAGCTTATTTTGAAATTAGGACTAGATGGAAGCCTCGCACTTTTGCAGACCCATTGGCCCTCTGGAAGGATTAGGAGGGCGAAGAGTATTTGTGACTGTTGAGGGTGAAAGTTGGAACATTTTTGAGGGTAATCCTATTCTCCAGAAAGGGGGCTGAGAGGTTTAACTAAAAACATGACAAGATAAAATAAGCAAAACTGTTGCAATTGTTGAACATAATTGATTACGTTGAGCAGCTGTTCTGTTTGAAAATTGTGCCCCAAAGGCTACTATAGCTACACCATGGCCTAGGATTGTTTCCTGGAGAATTCTTTAGTGGGGGAAGATGACCCCCCCCTCCAGCACTAGACCAATTAAAAAAAAAAGCGGAGGAAACATCAAGAAGCAGTGATGAGCCCTGTCAGTTACCTATGCTTGGCATGTATTAAAGCAGGAATGGGGTAACTTCATACTTGCAGGATATATTTTTTAGTAGAAAAGGAATTATCCCTCCTGATGAAAAAAGCAAAAGGCATGGAATTTTGTTAGAGACTAAAATGCAAATCACATTCTCTCTACATAGAAATTTAGTCTGCTACCTCCTTCATTTTGACAATATAATATGTGGTTGACTAGAATTGTAACCTATTTTTTAGTCAGATAGGAATCAGTACATCCTGATAATTTACTTCTACATTACTTCTACACCGATCTGCTTAGTCACTGTAGTATTTTTATTGCTGTTTATGCCAGAAAAGTTGAAAAAGTAAAGAACAGAGCAATTTTTGCTCCCTTAGGTGGAGTGGCCATTCTTCCTTTTCGTCTCTATGTCTCACACAATTGGGAACTTGTGCATGTACAGATCAGACACGAGGTATTTCAGAGCAGAGTAGCTTTAGGGTGGTAACCCCACCCTCCTAGGGCACTATTATAAATAGTGCCGGAAAGCTACTCCCCTCAGTCCTTTTCATCCATCATGCGGCTCACTTAGGAACTTCTCCTAGTTGAGTAAGCTACCTTCCTTGATATCTCTTTGATTTTTCAACCTTGGACTGTTCTTTTGACAATGATTTTCACCTTTACTCTCGAGTTATGTTTGTATGGCCTCCAAGGCCCTATTCAAATCCTGCCCTTCCTGTGGGTGAAAGATTCCCCACATGGATTTTCACAACCGGTGCCTCTTCTGCCTTGGAGAGAGCCACAAGGTCTCCTCTTGTTCTGTTTCACTCACCAGGCCCTGAAAAACAGACTTTCTCACCTTCAGACTCATCTCTGGGAACAATCCCTCCAAGCAGCTGACGAGGTGGCTAAAGAACCGGCCCTTGGACATAGCTTCTTGTTCTGTTTGCAAGAACCGCTCTGTCTTATCATTCTCTGCCAAATTTTCTTCCATCATAAGCTTCTCAGCCTCAACCCCCCAGCTCACCATGGTTATCACCGTGAGCTCGGGCGATGATGGAGTTCTCGTGGTTTCCATGACCCCTGGCCACTCCACCTCCACCAATACCATGAAATCCCATTCTAAAAAGGAACAAAAGCGGTCTGCTGTCAAGGCTTCGGTGTTGGTCATGAAGAAAAAGGCTAAGTTGACCCACCATTCGGTCCCTCGATCAGCTTCATCAATGGATTCAATAATGACCCAACATTTGGCAGCAGCTTCAGCTACTATCCTGGAGACCTGGGATGACAACATTCTGGTCCTGGACCCTTGAACTGGAATTCTTCATTGCAGTGCACTCAAGCCTCACCTAGAAGTGATGTTTCTGCCCTCCAACACCACTCCCCAGGAGACAGCAACCGAACCCTCTAAAAAAACCCCACAGGTTCGACAATCTGATTCTGGGAGATCCCAGTCTCACCACTCGTGGTCCTGGCCCTAATCCAGGTCCTGATCACGGTTCCAGTCACAATTCCCATCATGATCTCAGTCACGATCCTGGTCTCCTCTGTCCTGGCCTTGTCAATCCCATTCTCTTCAGACTCATGGATCTCGTTTGGGTCAATCTCAATCTGACTCCAGATGCTCTTGGTCACCCCACTCATGATCAACTTCATCTCTGTCTCACCGGTCCCGATCGCCTCAGTCCTGACACCACAACATCTTCTCTAGTTCTGCATCACAAGGTCTCTACCCTCGTGGCAAAAGATGCCATTCAACACTTAACTCCTTGTGCCTCCTGTTCTGGATTCCCCCTCCATTACTTTACCATTCCCAAAAAAGATGGCTCCCTCTGCCCAATCATGGACCTCAGAGTGGTGAACTGTTATATCCAGTCCAAAAAATTCTTCATGGTCACTCTGTCCACCATGCTACTATTCCTCAAAAAAGGGGACTGGTTTGCCTCCCTTGACTTACAAGATGCATACTTCCATATCCGTATCTGGCCACACCAAAGGAAGTCTTTCAGATTTACAGTTGGTAAATCAGTTGGTTCCTGACTCTATCAGTACAAAGTGCTGCCATTTGGACTCTCCATGGCTCCATGGGTCTTTACAAAGGTCATGGCCATCGCGGTATCTAACCTCCACACACAAGGCATTAGAATTTTTCCTTACCTTGACAACTGGCTACTAGTGGAACCATCGAAACACATTCACCATTGAGATATGACTCACACACTCTGCCTTCACGCAGACCTGGGGTTGTGCCTCAGGTCTTCAGCTGATGCAGGTCTTGCCCTTCATATGCACTTTCCTGGACTCCTTAACAGCCCATGCCTTCCTACTTCCTCCACAGGTGCAAACTCTCACACTCCTCATCCACCACCTTCTCTTTTCCCAGCTCTCCTCATGCATCTCCTCTGCTTCCTTGCTGCCACCATAATGGTAGTCCTGAACACCAGGCTGAGGACTCGTCCACTTCAGTTATGGTTCCTCCAGAACTTCTACCCCAACTACAACTCACCTAACCAGTAACTTCAACCCCCAAGAAATATTCCTCTCTCTCTGTTGGTGGCTGTACCCCCACAACATTCTGACCAGCATGCTGTTTCAAACCCCTCGGCCTACCACCATGGTGACATCAGACACCTCACTTCATGGATGCAATACTCACTGCAAGGGACGTTCAGTGCAAGGCCGCAGTATACTACATCAGCAAGCAGGGGGGCACCCGTTCCTCCACTCTCACAGACATATTGCCTGTCCTGTGGACCTGGTGCATACACAGATCTATCCTTCCCCTGGCAGTCCATGTCCTAGGGTTTGGCAAAACCACCTGGTAAACTTTCTCAGCCACACAGTGGGGCATCCCCATGAACGGAGCCTCTCAGATGAGGCATTCCACATGATCCCACCATAGACATGTTTGCTTCGACTCAGAATTGGAAATGCACATGGTTCTGCATGTGCGGCAGCAGAAGCCAGGGCTCTCTCGGCAATGCTTTTCTCCAACACTGGTCAGATCCTCTTGTCTACCTGTTTCCTCCTCTCCCTCTGATGATGAGAGTCTTGGGGAAAATAAAGGCTGAACACACCAACTGTGCTGTTGAGGCTCCATGGTGGCCGAGACAACCCTGGTTCTTCACTCTCCTCCTCATGACTTGGGGAGACTTCTTTCACCTTCCTTGCTCCCCCACTCTTCTGACTCAAGCTTCAGCCTACCTCAGGCACCTCAGTCCTGGAACACTATGCCTCTCAGCATGGCAGATCCAACCCAGATAGACAGCATACAGGAAATCCTCATTGCTTCACAGAAACCATCTATCTGCTGCTCATACTCTCACAAATGGCAATGCTTTTGCACCTTCGCCCAATCTTCTCACCTACCTACCATCCTGATGGACTCTCATATGCTTATGTCTTTCCTCTTGCACTTGTGAGACAGAAGCTTAGCCTGCTCTTCCCTCAAGGTATATCTTTCAGCCATAATTGCTCATCGACCAGACTCTCACCTGGCCACACCTCTCTATTTTGAGACCCTACCACAAAACACTTCCTTAAGGGTCTGTCTACTCTTTACCCACCAGTATGTGACCCTGTTCCATCCTTGTCTCTCTCTCGTCTTATCACAGCTCATGAGCAAACCCTTTGAGCTCATAGCATGAATCAACTTGCAGCTCCTCACTTTAAAAACTGTTTTTCTTGTCACCATTACCTCTGCAAAAATGGTGAGTGAACTCTGCGCCTTGCGGGTGGACTGCCCCTACTTAATCTTCCACCGGGACAAAGTCACACTTCATTTTGACCCCATCTTTCCTCACCAAAGTGGTCTCTACATACCACCTAAACCAGGATATCATCCTGCCAATGTTCTTCCCTAACCCCACATCAGACCTGGAAAGAACTCTGCACTCCTTAGATGTTGGTCGGACCCTGGCATTCTACACCACCTGCACACTTCCATGCATAGATCCCCTCATCTCTTCGTTTGTTACAGAGGACAGCGTCCTGGCTTCCCAGTCTCTTCACAGAGACTCACACACTGGGTTGTTGACCTGATCAGTATAGCTTAGCAGCTCGCCAAGAAAACACAACCTCTTCATATGTGCTCTCACTCTACCAGGGCCATTGCTACAAGTCAAGTGTGATTTAGAGGTTCTGCAAAGCAGCAACTTGGTCCCAACTTTCTACCTTTTTCACTAATATCTCCTGGACTGTAGGGTGAGAGCAGGTGCCTCCTTTGGCTAGGTAATGCTTTCTTCCATCCTTGGCTGAACTGCTCCCTCTTCCATGGGTAAGCTTGCTAGTCTCCCAGTTGTGTGAGGCACAGAGACCACAAAGAAGGACCAGTTGCTTACCTGTAACTGTAGTTCTTCGAGTGGTCATCTGTGCCCTCACACAAAAACGCCCTCATCCCTGTTCTGGCAGATCTGTCACACTTTCACAACGGACTCCGGAACCAAGGGGAGTAGCTTTCCAGTGCTATTTATAATAGTGCCCTAGGAGGGCAGGGTTACCGCTAAAGAGCTACTCAGATCTGAAACACTCCATGTCTGATCTGTGCATGTGCGAGTTCCCAATTGTGTGAGGGCACAGATGACCACTTGAATTACTACAGTTACAGGTAAGGAAGCTGTGCTTCTAAAGGCAGCGTTTTTATTCATAATAAGGTATGAGAAAGCATTACAGTTTTATTGTTAACAAGAAGGCAGCACAAAACAATAGTGGTTGTTTTCTCTTCATCGATAAAGTGTAAATAGTATAAAAGTAATGTGAAGTTTGTTTTTTTTTAGGAAGATTTCTGAAATAATAATGTCCACAATTTCACCAGTCCCTCTGAAGAGCTTTCTTTGTAATGTGGGTTTTATGCATGTGCAGAATGACTTTTGGAAATTCCTTAGACTTTTCCCAAGAGGTGGGGAAAGTGCATGCTAACCCTAGACCCTCCTTTTGCAGCACCTGAAGCTTTGCACCAATTCCCTGAAGCACCCAGGAATCCCCCACCCCATTTTTTAAAAAAAAAATCGGCATGATTTTCAGATGAAAATAATGTTTTTTCCCCCCATTTTCTCCATCAAAGTAGCAAAACGAGTGCAGCATTACATCGACTTGCCATTTGGAAGGAGAAATAGAGGGAAAGGAAAAAAATAGGGAGCACTAATGTATGCCATGCCATCACTCTACCCCCTCCTTGCTGATCACAGGATCATTTTGACCTCATCATCAGTGATGACAATGGCCAGGGTCTTGCAGAGAGCTGCTTGGCCATTGAGAGATGCAGAGGTGGTGGTAATGAGACGGATGGGCCAGCAGGGCTCATGTAGTGTCTGCCTGGTGGGATTATGGCATGGCTTTGGGATGGACCCTTGCCAGTACATGCAGCTGGCATTGCGTCAGTCTAGGGCCGGTCCAGAGCATATCTGGACTGGCCCCAGATTATTGTGCCAGTGTAGATGGCATCTTTGTTTAGTCAGTTCATCTAAGATAGTTCTTCTAAACTTGAAAAGGGTATGTGTATACATAACAACTCACAACTCAATATTAATGCTTTTTTTGCAGTTCCTCATATTTCTACCTGCTTGTCTAGCTACACATTCTGCTTTTTAAAATGGAGCTCTGGATTAATGCAGTTTGAGAATTACTAGTGAATTAGAAATAACAAGAGAAGAAGGCTGTGTCACTAATGAAATCTGTAAAATGAGTCTTTAATCCAGGTGGTCCGTCATTTTTCTCTCAATTTATTATACTAGTGAATGCACCATCTTTACCATCCTTGTCTCCCTTTAAGAATGGGACATAGTGAAACATTTTGTACACTGGCAAGAGAGGCCTATTCAGGAATTATTTTAAACAGGAAGTACAAATAGTACCAATCAAGTAAAAAGAAAGTTTAGGTTGAAGACAACCAGCTGATTTCACCTAATTTTAAAAACTTTAGAACATGTGGTATGGTGTAGATGGGAAGAAATGTGTTTTTACACAGGACACTTTATTGTTCTCTCTTTCCAGTATATTTTTGAAGACTGGTACATGAAAGGTATTTGAAGCTGAAGACGAATGGATTGGTTTAAGACTCATAAAATGAAAACTTCTTTAATTGCTTGGAGACCTACAGTGCGCTGATGCTAGGCAATCTTTCTCTGCAGAACTGTAGCCTCTGGAGTAGTAGTATTATCCCTGGTGGTCTTGCAACATGAAAACTCAGCACAAGTTCAAACTTGGGTGTGTTGGCCATGAATACTAGGCTACCAGACTAAGCTCAGAATTATTTTCATGGGAAAAAGAAATGCTATGGAGTAGGGATAAGCAAGCTGTTACCTTCCAGATGTTTTGAGTTACAACCCTTGCAATTCCTGACCATTCACATAGCTGATTGGGGCTGATGGGAGTTGTAATCCAAAGCATCTGAATAATATATTTTACAATATGATCACTACTTATACTCTGAGGATTATTATATGTTCACAGCTGCTGCTTACACAGAAGTCTGGTTTATACACGACACTATGCAACACTAATGTTGCATAACTAACAAATCTAGGCCTAAATACAATTATAAGTTCTAACTAGCTTAGACCCATTGAATCAGTAGGTTAGAGCCATTGAATCAATGAGAATTATGTAAGTTGTGACTTAACCACCCAGCAGTTGATTCAGTGGGTGTACCCTAGTTGGGACTAGCAATTACATTTAGGCCTTCGTCTTACAATAATTTTTTAAAACAGGTTTTACATTGTTGCACACACACACACAATCTTTAATTTTTCATGTAATATGACTAAAATATTGTGATCATCATATATATCATCATACCCATGTAGCATAAAATTCAGTTTCTTAGAGAATGCAATCATGGAACTGCATATATTGGGGAAGATATAGATTGAAGTTGAGAACTTTTGTGGTGATTATGCAGATTGACAGCCTCTACTTGTGATGTTTTAAATTTGTTGCTTACGGCACAGTTAATGCTGCAGTTCTATGGGTGAAGAGTCTGAAGTACAGAGACTTCCAATATTGGACAAATGCACAGAGCAAGTCACATTTTCTCTTTCCCTCTGCCTTTTTCCTGGTCATTAATCCCCCCCCCTTCTGTTTGGCAAACAGTGAGAGGGCATCAGGATATAATTCATCACTAATTTTCTTCTCAAAGGAAGCAACAAATAATTTTAACAGTTTTCTTCCTGCTGTAAGAAAGACTTTGAAAACAACACAGTTTTTGAAGCCTATTTGAAATTTGGGGTTTATTCTGTGAAAAATTCACACAAGATTTTTTTTCCACAGAAAACAGTCTTTTCTGTGTTTAGGAAACAGCATTTTCCTGATGGATATCAACCATGTGTGAATTTTGCACAGATTAAGTACTGAACTGAGAAGATTATCATCAATCTGGGTTGTTTTTTTTCTTGTGAGGATTTCTACATATTCGAAAAACATATTTTTTGATAATCTTTAAATTTTAAAAATATTATTTCCATCCCTAAAGGGCACTGATGTAAACCAGCCAAACCACTGGTCCAAATGTTCTCCTGTGTTTCAGATATATCTGGGGTCTGAGAGGATTGTGTGCATCCAGCAAAAATAGAACCTCCCCCTCTCTGTCAACCATTACACGAATAACATACTTCTCTTCCCCTACTCCATTTAAAATTCCAGTCTGATAAAAGGACCCACTGCAGAAACCTACACAATGTTTGGAAGGGACTAAGAGGAGGAATTTAAGGTTTTATCTCTGCATCTAAGTTAATCTAATATCTCAGAGATCAATTTCTGATCAGTTCCATGTCCAAAAGGAATGCAAAGGAATGAGACTTTAGCGTTGCAGCCTACGTGTGAAATATCTATATATATACAGTCATCCCTTCACATTCGTGGGAGTTAGGTTCCCCAGACCCCCGTGAATGTGAAAAATCCACAAATAACAACTTCCCTCCCCCGCAAAAGCGACCACGGGGTCTCCGGAGGCCCCATAGTCGCTTTCCCCCACCTCCCCCTCCCTCCCAAGGCCTTCATGGGGCCTCCGGAGCGTCTCCGGGGGCTCCGTGAAGGTCTCCCTGGCCCTCCCCCCTTCCAAGGCCTTCATAGGGCCTCCGGAGCATCTCCGGGGCTCCGTGAAGGCCTCCCCGGCCCTCCCCCTCCCTCCCAAGGCCTTCATGGGGCCTCCGGAGTGTCTCCGGGGGCTCCGTGAAGGCCTCCCTGGCCCTCCCCCTCCCTCCCAAGGCCTTCATGGGACCTCCGGAGCATCTCCAGGGCTTCGTGAAGGCCTCCTCGGCCCTCCCCCCTTCTGCCCAAGGCCTTAACGGGGCCTCCAGAGGCCCCGTGTCACGGCCCTCCCAAAACCTGCGAATATTCAAAACTGCGAATGCTAAGTTCGCAAATGTGGAGGGGCAACTCTGTGTGTGTGTGTGTGTGTGTGTATATATATATATATATATATATATAAAATTCTCTTGGGTATGTGCTGATCGGCTGCTCAGGAAACACACCCAACCAATCACCACCCACATGCAAATTCCTTCTCCCCCTCATAGTGCACTCCTTTCACTCAGTCTGTGGCCCAGATTCCTGCCACTGAATCTGTGGCTCAGATTCGGACGCAGATAGTGAATTGATGGTGGTGAGGACCACCTGCAATAGGTCTCAGGCATTAAATTAGTGGCGGCGGCGACAGCAGGGCAACATAGCGATTCACCCTCAGCAATTCCGGGGAAAGTGTGGAATGCTGAGAAGGGGGAAGAGTAATTTAAATCCACTGGCCTACCTTACAGGGTTGTTGTAAGGTCTACAGAGCTTTTTGGGTGAGTTTTTTAAATGGCGTATGGTATGCTGGGTCCAGCTAGTTGTAATATATAATTGCAGACATTTGACATTTGAGGTCAGGATCTCACGTAAATTCCCTTCTGGTTTAAGAAGTTCATGTTACATAGTATGAAAAAAAATCAGAGTGGCATTTAATAGATAATTCAAGAGTCTTTGCAAATTACCACATTTTAAAAAAAAAGGAGAAAAAGAATGATTCTGGTTTATCTTTTAAAAAGTTATTTCCTGATTTAGGTGAGGACTCAATTAAATGAACTTTTGGTCTTTAGCTTAAAGGAGTTTCTAACCCTCTAGTTACCAAACAAGCAACATAAAAGCCCAACAGTCATTGTTCCCTGTTCTGTTTTTGAATGTACCTACAGTACTGTGCTGTAAAATTTGAAATGCAAATGAAGAAAGCAGCAATGTTGAGCTAGAACACTTACTCTCTTACTATAGCTGTTGTAGTGATATGGTGTGAAATCTTTTCTTAAAAGTGCAAGAAACACACATTGAGATTTTAGTAAGCAAGTACTGTACACTCAAAAATTCCAAATATAATGAGACAGAGTCACAAAAGACTAGCCAAGGTGGGATGTGTACTATCAAGACTGGGAGCATCAGTCATCCCAAGTGTGTTGTGTAGACCATGTCACCTTACTATACTTTTCCTGTGTATTGTTTCATAATGTTTAGTTAGATGGTAGATATTACATAGAATGATAACAGAAAATTATTCATATTAATGGCAACTTTTTGTTCTTTTGATCAAGCTTGCTTGGGGGTTGTTGTTTTTTCTGCAGAAATTATATTTTTAAAAGGGTATTTTAGCTTTTACAAATGCTAGATGGACACATCCCCCATGCCCTTTTGATTTCTTAAATTTAGAAAACTTTTTTGAAGTATTGAAAACATACGTAGAACTTTTTTCTTAGTTTTTATTAACAAACAAAAGCAACAGAATTGTTTACAAAGATAAAGTTTAAATTTATTATGGTAAAGCTTTTTGAACTGATATTTTTTTTGTTTTATTTTTTAAATACACCATTATTTGTAAGCCTTGAGGCAGGAGAACATGCAACACTTCTATAACATTAAATCTGAGAAATAATTACACTTGGCAGTTCTTGTTTGCAGCAATGCACGAAATGCTGAAGGCCTTTGTACAGTTCAAAGAGCACATTCCACAGATCTAGCAGTTGTCAGTTGCCTGAAGGGATAATTTGAATTCTTGAGAAAAAAATGCAATGGATAACGGTGAAGGGTTTGGCTCCATATGCTGCTCTTCTCTCTAAATATTTGCCCACCTTTTAACAGAGTTGGCCAGATGACTGTGGAATAGAATAAGCAGTACAGTATTTATAACCATCATTTTGTTATTTGGTTCTTTGGGGTAGTAGTTTGTACTCTCAGTCTGGGACCGATGCGGAGCAATACTTTAGATGTTCTTACTAAAGAATCACTATTGTACTTCTTACACCTAGTGTGTTTAAGCACTGTTTTATCACTTGAACATTGTAGTCATATAAATGGTTAGACTAAAGTTGTTGTTGAAAGGATCTCACTGATGTTTTAGGACAGGAGAAAACATGGTCTGCCATTACAGTGATAACCCCTCTGTAGAAAAGTGTTATTTGATTGTGGTATATAGCAAAATGTTCTATAGTGGTATACATGAGAAAATGGTAAACAATGAGGAGATGGAGACATTACAATAGGACTTTCCAGAGAGTCCAAACAGTGTACTAAAAATAAAATCAACTTGGCCTCTGACAAAAAATACTTTTGAGAAAGGTGTTATTTGCTCTACACACAACCCATCACCATGCTCACATGTATGAGAAACATGAATCATGGAATCATAGAGTTGGAAGAGACCACAAGGGGCATCTAGTCCAACCCCCTGACCTGCAGGAATACACAATCAAAACATGCCCAACAGATGACCATCCAGCCTCTGTTTAAAAATCTCCAGAGATGGAGACTCCACCACACTCTGAGGCAGCACATTCCACTGCTGAAAAGCTCTTACTGTCAGGAGGTTCTTCCTAATGTTTAGGTGGAATCTCTTTTCCTGTGGTTTGAATACATTGTTCTGTGTCCTTGGAGATTTTCACATGGGCTATATATCCCGTGGCAGGAACAGAACAGGGTCGGGAAAGGTTTTCCCTTTCAGACAACGTTGACCCCATTCTGTCCTGCATCCATCCTACTCCTGGGACTGTTCCAGAACAATGTAATCACGATTTTTCATCGTGAATAGACCTCCCGTTCCGTCACTATAACGTAATCACAGGTGTGTGAACAGGAGCCCCGTTCCTGTACCGAAATGACAGCCATGGAGGAGAGGTCCATTCCGAGCACTTCCTGGTACAATCTGGACATCCAGGTAAGTGGCACCCTTTATTTTACCCTCCCTATTTTGATTATGTGATTTAAAGAGTGTTTTTGTGCTTGGTGAACTGATTTTATGTTTGGGGGAGTTTTATTTTTTAAATTTACCTTCCGGTGTTATTACGTGATAATGTGATAACGTTTCAGACGGCCAGTCATAAAAGCAGCCTTACGACAGCTGCATATACGGCTGGCCAGCAAGGGGAGGGGGAGCCTGTTCCTGCTGCGGAATTAAGGTGAGTGTGTGAAAGATTTACGTTATTCCATGGCAGGAATGGGAGAGGAGGTAGCGGGGCAGTAACGGGGCATTTTGTCCCTGTGTGAAAATCTCCCTAGTCTCTGGAGCAGCATGAAGAAATTACCTACCTCCTGTAATATATCCTTACCAGGTACCTTTCCTTATAGTGACCTTTAAGTCTACACTCAGCCCTCAGAAAACCCTGTGATGGGTTCGTCTTAGGGTCGTCATAAGCCAGAAACTACTTGAAAGCACACAACAAAAAAGTTATGCTTTACAACTCTTGTTCAGTTATCCATAGATATACTGCTGAGATGATAGACTGCCCAGGCATTTGTTCAAGTGCTTTTGTGATCTATATATCTTAAGCATCCAAATTCAAGATATGATCAAGGAGAGGAATGGGAGTCTTTGTTGACTTTCAGATAAGTAGCTATGAGCAGAAAAATCTAAAGCCACAATTCTTAAGAGGCAGTCTTCAGCTGGCCATTTGAGGAGATATTATCTATTATTATTATTATTTTATTTCTTTATAGCCTGCCTTTTACTCAGCCCTGGAACTCAAGACAGATTAAAAAAGTAAAGTAGATAACAGATAAAAACTTGCATTAGTAGAAACATACAAAAGAAATAATATCATTAAGTTATCAGGAGAATTAAAAGCAATTTAATAACATATCCATTAAAAAGTAACAAACAGGTAATTTAAAAACACATAGCATGTCTAACAAGTTCATACTGAATTCCAGAAAGATACACATAATCACTAAATTGATTTATTTATTGGAGTGGTTAACAAACAGAATAAATGAATTAGCAAAATGTTCCAGCTTCTGCTTTCTTCAGTTCCACAAAATAAAAGTGAGCTGGTGGCAATTTGGAACACTATTGTCAACATCCTTAAGTTGGTGACAGTGTAATGTAATATTCTCTGGGTTGACACTAAACAGTGTTAAGGTTTAAAGTCTGTGGATCCCAAAATTCTCCCTTCTATCCAATCTATTTGAAAGAGATGGAAATTTTAACTCTTTCTTTCTGTCTTTCTTTGCTTCTGGAGGTCTATACTTCCTATGACTCTTTTCCTGCCCTCCCATAGAATTTTACTATACATTGGGTAACCATTCCAGATAAAGGAATGTGGTTCCAGAAAACTCTACCACATTTAAATCAAATTACTTTTTAATAGAGAAACACAAACATCCCTTTTCAAAATGTGTTTAGCCCTTTAAAATAAGATGTTTTTAAAAATGAACTGAATGTTTACTCAAGAGCCCATTACCATATGGATCCTGCAAATTATGGTACAAAGTTTGGCAGGAAGAGAAGAGAAGAGTCTGGCTTTACTTGCAGTTACAGAATAAATTTGGGCTTGTCTACACAAAGGGGGAAAAAAGGACTGCTCCATAGTAATAGCAAGTTTCAGCAGCTGCAACCTGTCTTAATGGTTTTACAGCCCACATAAACTTTGCATACCTGTAGCTGAGACGCCAACCACAAGTGGATTACTCGTGTATTTAAATCTGCTGCCACCGATTAAAAAAAAAAACCCACTATTTCCATGGTGCGCACAAGTGATATTCCACCTTTCCAAAAAAGAGAGAGCAAAAAAAAGATAGCAGAAACCTCCATTTTATTGCCTTAGCAATCACTCGCTAAGGCGAAAATCCAACATGACAGCAGTGGGCACTTGCCCTGTAAGCCAGCCCCACCCCCTGTGCTCATCTAGCCAATCAGGTTTGCATTTTTTCCTGCATGGGGAAGCAATTCATGTCGAATCGCTTGTCTTAATGAGTGAAAATGCACATGTCACTGGAGCTTTTTTTAAAAAGTCGGGAAGACTGTGAATGCTTTTCTCGTGCTTTTCTGTTTTTGCTCTTTTTGGCCCCTCCTTCATAATACAACGAGATAATGTGGGATCCCATTAAGACAGCCCATTTCCTGAGCGAATTCTGTGAGTGGTATTTTCACCATGTGGACAACCCCTTTGAGAACAAATGTCAAGATGAGATTCTACTGTTCAGATGCAATAACGCTTGTAGTAAACAGGACTGCAACAAGTTTGTTACAAGGGGGAAAAAATCAACGTTCCTAATAATATATATATATATATATAATATAATATAATATAATATATATATATATTTATATATATATTTATATATATATATATATATATATATAATATATATATATATAATATATAATATTATATAATATATATATATATATTATAATATATATATATATATATATATATATATTATTGTGTGTATATATATATATATATATATATATCACATGCACTCTGTTTTAAGATGAAAGATTAAGTGCTTGTAATTTTTATTTGAGCTACAAAAAGCAAATAGGTTGTATGTTAAGGATCAGGACTTAACTTCTATACTACATAAGCCATCAACTTTGTATAATGTAATCTCTATAATTATCTTGGGTATGTTGCCTTTCCCAGTGTGCTGATTGGCTGCTCAGGAAACATACCCAACCAATCACCACCCACATGTAAATTCCCTCTCTGCCTCACAATGAACTCCTGTCACTCAACCTGTGGCCCAGATTGGGACCCAGACAGTCAACTGGCAGCAGTGACAAACTGCCTGAGAGGGGACCTGGGCAGTCAACTGGTGGTGGCAGCAGCAGTAAGGCAACAGAGCAAGTCACCCTCATCAATTCCGGGAAGAGTGGGATGCTGGGGGGCGGAATTTAAATCCACCGGCCAACCTTACAGGGTTGACATGAGGTCTACTGGCCGTTTTTGAGGAGTTTTTTTAATGGCACATGGTACACTGAGTCCAACTAGTATTTTATATTAGTTTATAATTTAGGCTCTGTGCACCCACACTTAGCCTTGGTTTCAGGTTGACATTGGGCTGAATCCAGTAGCAATTCTTTGGTAAAACTTTTCCAGTCACTTGTGCAGTTGCATGTGATTCATTTTCCAGCAGCATGGGGAGGTTGTCAGACTCCCTCCTCACGACTGCTGAAAAGGAACTTACATGGTAAATATCAAGGTTCCATTTTGTGCCTGTGAGGGCTTTGTGTTTGAGACTGGTAAAATAAAATGATTCTCGGTTAAAATCCCAGGACAGGAGCAGGCCATTCCAGTCTTATGCTGCTCTACCATACCACACTTCATAATTTAACTCCTCTGAGTAAGAGGATTTCATAGAATAATGATAGAAGGAGAGATTACCTATATTAATGGTAAATTTTAATTCTTTTGATCAAGGAGTGAATTGGCAATGCTCCCTACTGTTTTAGATACATACATACATACATACCACTTTCATACCACTTTCTGTCCTTGCAACAACTCTGTGAGGTTTAAAGTGAAGCAGATTTGAATCCAGATCTTCCTAGTGCATGTGCAACCCTCAGCCTGCTGAAACACCTTGATTTCTCAATCTCTTTTTAAAATTTAATATGATAAATATATGTACAGTCGTCCCTCTACATATGTGGGTTAAACAGTTGTGGATTTGTTTATTTGTGGATTACTGTGTTGTCCATCATCTCTGCTGCTGCCCCCCCCCCAAAAAAATATGCAACCGAAAAAATACGTTCTCTTTAGGCATTTCTGGGTCCACCGTAAGAAGATGACCATAGAACCATGCTGGAGGTCCTAGAAATGCCTAGAGAAGTGTTCTCTCAGGTACAGTAGGGCCCCTGTATCCACTGGGGATTGGTTCGGGGGGTTGGATACCGAAAACAGTGAATAATAGTGAACGCCAATGAAAATAATGGAACTTCTGGTTTAAAATACCATAGAGTTGCCTTGGAGGACCTAGAAAAGAAAAATGTCTAGAGAGGACACATTTTCTAGGAAGGTTCTATGGTAGGTGTGCTGTTTTGTTGTGTCCCATGGATAATTGAATCAGTGGATATAGGGGTCCTACTGTATAATAAAATAAAATAAGTTAGCATCTGCAATTATGTATGAAAATCTCTGTACACAAAGGGTTCTGGAATTTATCTCTCACATAATACGCAGGCATAGATTCATGTTTTGTCCACTTTCATGGGGTTCCTGCACCCCTATCCCCATGAAAGTTGAATCCCAACTGTAATTCGCTTATTATAGGAATAAAATATTATCTATCAGCATAAAATCCTGTTGTTGCTTTCTATGAGCCCTTACAATGTAAAGCAACCATTTGTCCTATTGGTAATTAGATAAATGTTAATTTGTTACTGTAAATGCTTTTTAAAAAATCTTCACAAGGCTATCAACTACTTCTTAAATAAGACCTCATTGCAGATTAGCCCTTCGAGCTGGGTTACTCACTCTGACCCAGTCTTCAGTTGAATGCTGTAAATAACTGAATAATAAATAATTGAATAATAAATGCATTTTAATAATACTTTTTAAACATATGTAAGCAGAGTAAAGAAAAGCAGTTGTATTTTTTCTTCTGAAAATTGAACTTACATCCACTTGCAATCTTTAACTCTGCTTACTGCCAGCATAAATGTGTTTTACTGACTGGTCACAGTGAAGTTTAAGTAACAACTTTGCATATATTTAAATCTATAATATGGTGTACCATGCTTTAATATTGAGATTTTTTTTATCAAGGGATATTTCAGTTGTTAGGAACTTGCTGTGGAGATGGTAACCAGGGTCCACTGCTCCAGGGCAAAACATATGGAGAAAGTGGCTTTTTCTAGCTTGTCAAGTCGAGTTGCTTATCCTGGTTTGAAGTTTCAGGTGTGAAACCTTTAGGTTTGCAAGTACTAAAAAAATATGTATTCTTCTACGTTCAGTGTAAAAATAAAGGTTTGGGGATGCTGTGGGTGCAGAGGGATTTAATTTCAATTCCATTGTGAATTCAAAACTTGTTCTTTGGTTAGCAAAAAAAAGTTGGTCAATAAATATGAGCCATTCTCCCTCCATTGGATCTGAGCAAAACCTTACAGGAGATTTTTGTTCATCAAAGCACACATTTTTGTTATTTAGTAAATATTTAAGTTAAAATACACTTACCCAATATGGTGTTCTCAACTCTCCAATGGTCTTTTTCACTAGGGATGGTGGGAACTAACACATCTGGAAAGTACGAAGTTTTGAAAAGCTGGAAATTTCTGATCTCAGATTTTCTTTGTGATGTTATTTTCTTAAATTATGTGGAGTTGCATGAAATCTGACTAGTTTTGTGGGCTTTAAAACTTCTGTCTGTGTCTTAATATATGATATATGACATACTATGATATATCTGCTCCTGTTTTCCTTCTCTTGGAATGTTCCAGCACCATCAAGACAAACTTCTGTGTATGTTCTCTTACTTCCACCCTACCTCTTGGTTCTTTTGGGTTCTTCTTACTTATATATACTGTAGTTTTACTTCCACTTTATGCAGCCTATCATCAAAGCTACTGCTGCTGTAATCCAAGACATGTTGGGTGAAGAGGATTGGTTTTTCAGCTTTGGTCATTCCTTGTCTCTCTGGGTGGAATTTTGTATGTGGTGTTTTGTTTTTGTTGTTGGTGAAATATATTTCTAAACTGTCCTAACTTTTGATTACAGTGCAGTGAAGGAGCAAAGAATAAGTGACATTGTGTATAATTGGAGGAAGGGATGTGTCATGTGACATTAGGCTCAGCAAAAGGTTGAGGAAGAGAGTTGTGATACCTTTCCAGTTGTAATTAAGAGGAAGTTAAAATGAGAACAGCTGAAAGAGAAAAGAGAAGAGGCACAGACCTCAAGCCTTATATCAGGGTGGGCAACTATCAGAGGCCTTGGAGGGATGTACCTCCCTGCTGATCCTCTCATGCCAATAATAATAATAAAATATCAAAATAAAAAAATCCAAATTTTGACCCCAGATGCCCACTAAGAGGACATCTGTGCCCCACAGAGGCCTTTTTTATCACAGGAAGTGAGCTGATATCACAGGAGGTTACTTCCTTTTTACTTCCTATTTTTAAAAAGGCCCACAATGGCTTTGGAGTGCCCAACATGTGGCAAAATGCACCTTGCCTCCTAGAGGGCATATGGGGACAAAGATTTTCACCCTGAGAGGGCCTTGGGGTCCACATGCAGCCTGTGGGCTACACTTAGTCACCCTGCCTTATTTTAACTCTAGCTAATGTTTCCATCTTATTCATCAATACAGCTTCTCTATCCTGAAAAGCACAGGACAGGTTTGGAGAAACAAGAAATCCTAGCTTTGGTTTCTCTGAAAATCTGTCTGAACAGATCTGATGCCAAAGCAAAGGAATGCTGCTACTCTTTTAATCCTGGAACACTTTAGGAAGATAGTAGGAGGCTCTTTAGCTCTATTTCAACCCGAGAAGAGAAATTAACTGCGAATTAATAGAACGTGGATTTTTTCCTGTAGAGTGGTAATTAGGATGTTCCTGTCAGGATAGTCAGTCCCTCCAAGCTTCTGTACATGCTCAGAGGGAACAATAGCAAAACAGCAGGGACGAGATATTCAGTAGCTCCCAAACATGTCCTAGGTGAGTAAAATTTGGAGACAAGTACAATAAACTTTTTCAGTTTATTTTAAACTACTCGATTCACTACAAAACAGATTACAAACTGGCAGCATGACAGCAATGCAGCCATCTAACTACAAAAGCAGAAATCATCTCTCTGTCTCTGTCTCTGTCTCTGTCTGAGACTCTAGACAGAGAGAAAAACAGTTTCAGTTCCTCACACACACAGTACTTTAGATAACATAAAACCATAACAGAAGAACTTTCACAGGCTCAGTGAGAATTTCACAGCTTGGCTGCCATCCAAAATTTTTATTTATTTATTTATTTATTTATTTATACCTTGCTCTTCAGCCACAAGGCTATCAGAGCAGCTTACAAATTGTTTTAAGCAATAGCTATTTACACATCTACACTGCATTAAACAGTTTCCAATGTGTGTTAGCTAATTTGTCAGGAAATGACATGGATGTGACCACAAGATGGAGCTGTAAGCTTAGAAATGAAAGTAGTTAAGCTCCAGTGGCAGGTGTGTGTGTGAGTTAGCATTTGAGAGTATGCACATCTGAGATGCCTGATGTAACAGGCATTGTTTAACTGCCTATAAAAAGGAGATGGGAATTATCTCCAGTGTGGGTTCATTGTGAATGGTGGTTGGTGAAGCAGTTTGTTGGTTTGAGAGAGATTTATGAGTATTAGAGATGGCTGTCCTATACTCTGTATATATATTGTAAATATGCTGCAACCAAAGATTAAAGCCCTCGAGTTGAGTGAAGGCTGACCTTGTTGCTGTCTTTATTTGGCAAGCCAGAGCTCAAGGCAGTGTGCTGGGGTGAAGGAATTTTTCCTTCTCAGCCTGAAGTCTTTTGCAGAAATCTCTCCAGAAAACCTTGTCCTTGGCGTCCTGTCAACGTGGAACAACTCTGCAGGTGGTTGTGGTGGACACAGTGCATCTTTCTACGCCCCAACATAATTGCCCCCAGAAGCTGGGTACTCAATTTACCGATCTACAAAATGATGGAAGGCTGAATGAACCTTGGAGCCCGCTGGAATCAAACTTGCAACGTGGTGACTTGCAGTACTGGCATTTAACCACTGCGCCACCAGGGCTCCTGAGATAAGCACAGCTGTTGCTGAGAAGCTCTCAGACTAATGTATGTTTACATTTTCCAAACTTTGAAAGTCAAACCAGGCCTGTCTTTTGAAAGTCAAGCCAAGCCATGCCTATATCTACCCACAGTATAAATTTACTGGGACTGTAAGGCCCATTTTCCCTGACACCCCTCTAAATTTTACATTTGGGCAAATGTATTTCAGATATCAGACATTACACCTAGTTTGTTACACAGGTAGTGATGCTTTGTGGGACCCAGAGCCTTGGTAAATAAGTCAGCAGCATTTTCCTCAGATGGACAGTATGTCAATTTGACCAGCCCACTTTGGAAAGTTTCTCTGACATTTTGAAACGTGACAGCAACATGCTTCGTTCTGAATTTAACCCCATCAGAACACGCCATTTGAATACAGGCTTGAGAATCTTCAAAAATTTCTACAGGCTCCTTTATTGGAATGCCCAGGTCAGTGAATACTTGGTTCACCCAAACAAGTTCACAAATCAGATTAGACAGAGAAGCGAATTCAGCTTCTGTGGAACTTAGATCAATAGTTGACTGCTTTCTGGACTTCCAATATATAGGATTGCCTACATACATAATGACCATTCCACTTGTGGATTTTCTGTTATGGGTTTCACTGGCAAAATCACTGTCACAATAGCACTTTATCTCATGGCATCCTCATGAACTGATCATCACACCATGGTTTAAAGTGCCTTGAAGGTGTCTCAGGATTCTCTTTAGGCCCTGCCAATCATGTTGCGTTGGCATTAATACCTTCCTGGACAAAACATTGACTACGAATTCAATATCAGGCCTAGTCCATATTGCAATGGACAGTAAACTCCCAATTACTGAATGAAACCATTCAGGACATTCAAATAACCTGTCATCAGTTACATTGACAAAATCTGTATACATGGGGTCTTAGTACTTTTGCAATCACTCATGTTATAATCAGATAACAACTTCACAGTTTTCTGGGTTTGGCTCATTTTGAAACCACCATTTTCAAGCCTTTGAAAATCTACTCCCAAATAGTGCTATATATCACCAAGATCCTTGAGTCTGAGTGTTGACCCCAATTCCTCTTTGAACTTTTTCACTTGATTTTCAGTTTTTGTGATCATCCACAAAAGCTATCAAGATTTCATAACTCCGGTTGGTTCCTCTTGTGTACAAACGTGGATCAGCAATGCTGTTTTCAAAACCAACACTCTTCAGCTGTTCATCCAGACAGAGATACCAACACCTGCCGCTCTGTTTTAAACCATACAGAGCCTTTTAAAGTTTGTACACACAGTTTGACTCACCACTATGAAATCCAGGAGCCTGCTCTACATAAATACGCTCATCCAGTGGGGCATTTAAATAGGCAGTTTCGACATCAAAGTGATTAACTTTGAAACTGTGCAAACTTTCAACAGACAAAGCTGTCTTGATACTTTGGGCATGGGCAGTGGGTGCAAACACTTGATCATAATTCAGATACTTTATTTGTGAATACACTTTTGCAACCAAACATGCCTTATATTTGACTTTACCATTGTGCATTTGTTTCTTTTTGTATACCCACTGGCACCCATCGGCCTTCTGCCCCTCTGGCAGTGATACTACTTCATATACGTCATGGTCTGCAGTGGATTTCATTTCATCCTCCATTACACATTTCTACCTTTGTTGCTCATCCTGAGGCAACTTCAGGACATCAGTGTAACTGTCAGGTTCAAACGTCACCTGACACACTTACATTCTGCACAGTAAACCTCTGAGGTGGCACCCCCTTTGTTTCTCTGCTAGAACGCTGGGGAATGACAGGCTCAGGTTCACTATCTGTGTCACTTTCCACCTTCTGGGCTCCTCCACTCATTTTTGGGGGGAGAGGGTTTGCGTGGGCTTGAAGTGGCTGAACTGCCAGAGCCAGCACCTGACCCAGCTGCTTGTTGCTGCTGGTCTTCTTGTGCCTCATCCCCGCTTAAAGGGAGAAGCACTTCTGGGTTAGAATGCACATGGCTCCAATTTGCATGATTCTCAAACTTGACATTTCTAGAAATCAGAACTTTGCCATTTGGGAGTGCAGCATGCCATGCCTTACTGCTTTGCTCATAGGCCAGAAATCTCAGCCTTCTATCCTTGGGATCGCCCTTACTCCTGGCTGCTTTTGGAATTTTAACCCACGCATAGGACCAGAAGATCCTAATGTGCTTCACAGATGGCTTCTTGCCGCACAGCATGAAAAATGGGGTATTTGACACCACAAAACTTGGAATGCTGTTACACAAATAATTAGCCATCAACATGGCCTCCCCCAGTACTTCTTTTCCATGTTTGTGTCAATCATCATGCTGTCTTTCATTGTCTGCAGAATACCAAAGTGGCATTCCACAAAGCTATTGGGAGGGGGGCATCCCGGGGCCGCCAGCCTATGGAAAATTCCTTTCTGCTTTAGCCACCTTTGAAAATCATTTGATATGATTTCCCCCAAGGTCTGTCTGCAGAGCAGAAAGCTTTTCAGGAAATCGTCTCTCATTGTAAGCAAACCGTTGCCTGAACACCTCAAAAGTTTCATCCTTACTCTTGAGTAGGAAGCAAAATGAGAAATGACTGTAATCATCTACAATTACTAGGCAATTCTGGCCCCTCCCAACGATTTAGAAAAGGGTCCAGCAAGGTCCTCGTGCACCAACTCTAGAATTCTCTTTGACCTCCTGTCACTGAATTTTGGAATAGGAAGGACCTTATTTTTGCTCTGTTCACAAATCCCACAGTCCAAAAATCTGTCATACCACTGTACCCTTACTTAAATCATTAACCATGTCAGCATCTGTTTAAGGACCTTGTAACTGGGATGTCCAAACCTCCTTTGCAGCATATGAGTGCAATTATTATGCCTAGGAACATTTGCCATCACAGAGTGAGCTTGAGTTTGCTGGGAACACTCATACATGTAATACAATTGATTGTGGAACACACCCTCAACAAAGAAATAATTATTTTTCAAAATATAACATCTGTCCCCAATAAATTTAATTTCACACCCTTCCTGCATCAATTTAGCAACAAAAAGCAACACATCTCCAAATCAGGAACAACTTGTACACTTTTAACATTTTTGTTAAGACAGGAAACAAAACAAACACTCTCACCCAGGCATTTAGACTTCAACCCGTCAGCTAAGCTTACGTTGCAAGGGTTAGCCATCTCAATGTCCAGAAAAATGTCTTTAGAGTTAGAAATATGTTCAGAACATCCACTATTGAGTGTCCAGGAGGTTAGCTTTTTGCCTTGCCCCCTTTTTGCTGTAAAACCACAGCAGAAGCAGTCATACTCTGGCCAGACTTCTTCTGGCTGGGCTTACTGTCCTTTTTCTTCTGAGATTTGTTCCTCTCTCTCTCTCTCTCTCTCTCTGGCTTTTCAGGAAGGACTAGTCCCGCACTTTCTGCAGGCGTGCTGATGACTAAAAAGGCCAGTCCGAGATAAACAAGTCCAGTTACAGAAAGCACAGAAGAAGGTCTCCTTAGGGGATGTTTCCAGGTTGTGATTCTTTCTGCGTTGTTGTTTCTCTTCAAGACTTGTTCGGTGTGAGTTCTCAAATAAGACTGCAGCATTGTGGATAGTGTGTCTCCATGCCTCCCGATGTGAGGCCAGGGCGGACCATTGTTGGTGATCAGTTTGGCCGAGCCTGAGGTGTTGTTTCAGGGAGTCCTTGTTTCGCTTTTTTGGAGTGCCCCTCTTACGCTGACCCATGGCGAGTTCACAGTAGAGTACTATTTTTGGGAGGCGATGGTCCTCCATCCTAGAAACGTGTCTTACCCAGCGCAGCTGTGTTCTCAATATCATGGCCTCAATGCTGGTGATCCCTGCTTGCTCAAGGACATTCATCACATAGTCAGTCCAGGAGACGGACGATGGGTGAGGAAAAACCACGAATAATCAAAACTGTGGGTGTCAAAGCCGCAAATGTGAAGGGACAACTGTACTCCTTAGAGCCAGCTAACCTATTTGTAGAAATAGGCTTGGACCATGTCCGGCCGTAAATCTTGCTTGCGCTCGGCACGCTTTTCCTGCTCTTCTAACAAATGGTCATTGATATAATTCATGGTTAAATCCTGGCTCAGAAATTATTCCAAACTATGTGCCAGACAGTCAAAGGTCTCATCCAGGGACGATAAGAGAACGTAACATTTATCCTTCTCACGGTAATCCATCTTCACATCACTCAATCTGTCAAACAGATCATGGATCAAAGCCAAATGATCATTCAGATCCCCTCCAGGCTTCAGCCGTGCCCTGTATAACTTACACGTCAGCATAATTTTACAGCCAGCAGTTTCATGGATATAGACCTCTCTCAACGCTCTCCAGAATTGCTGCGCTGTCGCACACAGTCTGATATACATTATCTGCCTTTCTTCTAGCCCCAGGATAATTGAAGCCTTGGCATTTTCCTCAGCCTGCTTCACCTCAGCTGAGGTAGTGGGCCCTGGGATTGTTACGATGGGGCCATAAATCAGCTGCTGGCACAGATAAGCTTCCATTTTTACAGCCCAAGTATGGTAATTCCTGTCATTAAGTCTCTCAAATTGGAGCCCCCCTCCAGAACTTACTCCCATGGCTACAACTTTGAATTATCAAGCCCCTCTCAGCCTGGTAGTCCCTCAACAGTGTAGCTTACAAGCTAGGGCCATCAGACAACTCCATTCAGCTGCATACAGGAATCTCAGTATCCAGGATGGTGGTCTGCTTCTCCAAACTTCACAGGCGTAGACAGGAATCCCAAAAACATCTCCAATATCAGGTAAAACACCAGGACAGCAAGGGAAGCACCCTGGACAATCTGGACATCCCATGTCCTGGGCATCCCATGTCCAGTTCTGGGCACCATGACATGTCCAATTCTGGGCCCATCAACCTGTCAGGATAGTCAGTCCCTCCAAGCTTCTGTACATGCTCAGAGGGAACAATAGCAAAACAGTGGGAATGAGATATTCAGTAGCTCCCAAACATGTCCCAGGTGAGTAAAACGTGGAGACAAGTAAAATAAATTTTTTCAGTTTATTTTAAACTATTCGGTTCACTACAAAACAGATTACAAACTGGTAGCATAACAGCAATGTAGCCACCTAACTACAAAAGCAGATATCATCTCTCCGTCTCTGTCTCTGTCTGAGACTCTACACAGAGAGAAAAACAGTTTCAGTTCCTCACACACACAGCACCTTAGATAACATAAAACCATAACAGAAGAACTTTCACAGGCTCAGTAAGTGAGAATTTCACAGCTTGGCTGCCATCCAAAAGAGATAAGCACAGCTGTTGCTGAGAAGCTCTCAGACTAATGTATGTTTACATTTTCTGATCTTTGAAAGTCAAGCCAAGCCAAGCCAGGCCTGTATCTACCCATAGTATAAATTTACTGGGACTGCAAGGCCCATTTTTCCTGACAGTTCCTCCTCTTCCTTTTCCTTTTTTATATTTTTGAAACTTACTTATTTGTACTTGGGGAATATTTGCTGAATGTGGTGGTGGGTTTTCCTTCTGTGGAGGTCTTTTAGAGGTTGGATGGGCCTCTTTCAGCACTGCCTTAGTTGTGTATTCCTGCATAGCTAGATGGCCTTTGTAGTGCCTTCCAGCTCTAAGATTCTGTGATTCTGTGGTCTTGTCTATGCGAGGGGGGAAAGACGAACATATCCAAAATGGCAGGCATTCACAATGATGCGAACTGCCTACACGGCCAAAAGACCCCCCCCCAAAAAACTTGGCATGACCCCCTAGCTAGATGGCAGCCATGACTGATTTACTTGCAATTTTAAATCTGCCTCTGCCAATTTAAAACAAAAAAAGTTTCCCCAGTTACGCACAAGCAACACTTCATATTTACAAATAAAGAAATAAAAAAAAGAGTAAACATCACCATTCGATCGACTTACCGGACCCTCACTTAGCCGAAAATCCAACATGGCAGCCGCAGCCGCTTTCCTTCTTTGCTAGCCCCACCCCCATCTTCGTTCAGCCAATCAGATTACACTGCCTGTTCGTATCTGTGCAAATGTGAGTGTTCAAATGGTCGCACATTTGGAAGTCATATGGAGCTTTTCAGTAAATCCGTACGAAGCAGAAGGACTTTGCAGTGAATTTGGCTGCCCCACTTCCAAATGACATGTATTTGTGCGAATGGATGTTTGAACGGATCGCCGATCTTTCACATCATGTACGTATTATTTTGACCATATAGATAGGACCTATATTTCGATGATTTGGTAATACTCAGTTGTGAAACTCTACAGAGGGGCAGATTATCTCAGGACTTTATCAGATGCGGGGAAACATGGCAAAAATGCATCCCACATTGCATCAGAAGAATGGGACAATAACAGAAAGGGCAATATTATCAGACGCCCGCGTCTCAGCTGTTCCCGGAGCATAGCACTTGCATGGACAAGGCGTCATTTTTTAATTGATGGGCTAAGCCATCAGTAAAAAAGGATGCCTTATTCACACCTGTGCTCTGCTCCCAGAACAGTTGAAGGATATCACCGTCTGATAATGTTGCCCGTTTTTGATACCTTCGTATTCTTCTGACGTGGTTTTTGCTGCATCTGATAAAAGTCCTCAGACATCTGGGTTTTTTTTCTTGAATGGTGTGTGTGTGTGTGTGTGTGTGTAGTGGGTGGGAGGAGAACTCAGGTAAGTGCAAGAGGAATAGTTGATGGAAAGTTAAGGACACAGTTGTCCATTCATGATTTGTGCTAATACTGGTGTGGAAATTATCATTTCTTATAGATTTTATACCATTAAGATGGATTAGAAAATGTGGTTAATGCAGTCTCTTTTGCTAAACGTTGTAACATGTTTGAACTGCATAGCTGTATAAAGGACAGTGGAAATGGCTTGGCACCAGGGTAGGGAAATTGATTTGGAGTATTGCCACTGATTACTGGCGAGGTCAAATCAGTGTGTGAGGAGGCTTTTTGTTGTGTTGTTCTATCTTCCTTTATTCTAACATTTTATGTATAATAAGCCAGCTTCACCTCTTGCAGAAGCTCCATTTGGCTTATTAAATATCTTTTGGTATGATTTACATCTACATTCAGACCCCCACAGGTGGCCAATAAAAGCCTTAACAGGGTAATTTTTAGTGCAGTTTCTGCTGACTTAAAATGTTATTTTTTCAAATATATCAAAAATATATATGAATTGTGAGACATGATTAGATGACAAATAGTCCCCCATTGAGCTCACCACTTTGTTGAATAGTTTTTTTCCCCACAATGACAGGGTATTTGTTGTGTCTGAGGGTTTTTATTTTGCTTTTTTGCTGTTATTGTCACTGTGGTGCTTGAGCAGACTTTGATGCAAAATGAAAAAAAAAAACTTTTTTGAAGCCTTCCAGTCTTGGTTAGTTCAAAGAAGGGAAAATGACGAATACAAATAGAGTTTTAAATCATAAGTTGTTAAATATTGCAGAAGTCCCATGCCAAAGACTTAATATCACATTATCCTTCAGATTTGTCTTTAAGGGAAAGTTCTGTCATAATGTCTGGAAGACATTAAATGAGCAGCATAGAGATACCTGGGGTTATTTGATAGATATCTATTTTTAAAGTACGTGACTTATCTTTGCTGTTCCTGATTTGCCTGCTACTTCTCTCTCTCTCCCCCTCTCCCTCTCTCTGTCTCTCTTTTGTTCTTTGACTAAACTTCTAGAGAAATTGAAAGTGTTTCTATAAATATCAGGGCAAAACCAAATGTGATCCAGCTTCCAAAAGTCAATGCAGCTGTTGCATCTGAAGGGATAAAAACATATTCCACCCTCTCAGATAAGTTTTCTCTATTAGAGCACAACCAGACAGGAAAATTAGTCATAACTCTAGATCTATGAAAGATTACTATAAAGAAATAGATCAGTTTTCACACAACTAGATATTTCATGCTTAAATAAATTTATATTCTTCCTCTTAAAAGGATAAATGAGTAAACCCTCAGAAAATAACATCTATTTGCTCTAAGATAAAATGTCTTCAGAGTCTAGCCCTCCGCCTGGTTACTGTGATGGTGTGGGAAAAGATATGCTCCTGTCATATTAAGGAGAGGAAGGAATAAAATTGAATCATATTGAATACATGGCTGGCAGTATACTATTTCACTTCCTGTCCAGCCACACTGTGATGTAGGCCCTGTTATGGCAACCATCTGAGAAATTATTTGACTGTTATTTTGCTGGGCTGGGAATGATTGATCTCAGAACAATGGATTAGGAATGGAACTTCTCTCATTAGGACAATATTATTTTTTTTTTCATCATATAATTTCATTGTTTCAGACTCCTGATTTGAGATTACCAGATTATCAGTAAAAAATACTTTAGGAGAACGTCAGGATGACGTTCCTGTCCCGCAAAAGGGACCTGGTTTCCCACGACGTCATGCTTGTCGTGTTCTGCTCCAATGCTTCAGCAATTAGTAAGGCGGCAGTTTTCATTGTCAGGAGCTCCCCTTCAATGAAAAGCACCAGCTTATTAACTGCTGAAGCACTGGAGCTGAACGTGACGAGGACGTGTGAAACCAGGTTCCATTCACAGAACAGGAACGTTGTCCTGGCGTTCTCCTAAGGTACTTTTTGGATGCATCTGATAATCTCCTACATCTCCTTGTAGGCATTAGTCTCTCTCTCTCTGGCTTTTTTTTGCAAACGAAGATTCAGGAAGGACTCATCCTGCGCTTTCTGCAAGTGTGCTGATGACTAAAAAGGCCAATCCGAGATAAACAAGTCCGGTTGCAGAAACAACAGCAGAAGGTCTCCTTGGGTGATGTTTCTGGGTTGTGATTCTTTCTGTGTTGTCGTTTCTCTTCAAGACTTGTTTGGTGTGAGTTCTCAAACAAACAAAAAAACAAAGCCCGTTCCCATCTTGCAATCTCCTTTCCCGCCCCTTTCCCATCCCTATAATGCCAAATAAATAAATAAATCGTTTTCAAACCTACCTTACTCACGGCTGCTTGCCTTGGCAGGGCAGTCCAGGAGTGAATGGAGCTTGAACAGAGCTCCTTTCACTTCCTGGACTGAAATCCCAGCTACTGTCGTGAGAAGATGAGAGCACAGGAAATTCAAAATAAAAAGCAGAATACAACAGTAAAAGTGACAGCACCAAAACACATTTAAAACTTAACAAGTAACCCAGAAAGGGTACAAAAAAGTGTGTCACTTACCTGGATGTCCCGATCTCACCCGGAAGTGTTCTGGCAGGGACCTCCCATTGATGCTGGCATCGCACCAGCATAACACGGAATCTTTTCAGTCATAGGATATTCTGTGACAGAGACAGAATGGGGGATCTATTGATGTCTTAGCCTGCCAATAAAAAGCAGTGCTGGTGTAATGACAGTGAAACGGGAGCATAACGAGAGGGGAACAACATCGTCTGAAAAGTAAGCCCTTTAGCAATCTCCTGGTGTTGTGATAATGCCATATTTGGAGCATCTGATAGTCTCCTGGATCCTTGTCACAAGTTAAAACCTTTGGCCATTTCACCTTCTATGTACTTACAAACCATGTGTGGGCAGATGTATGTCATCTCCGTCCTTCAAGAGCACGTGTAGCTGAGCCAACACCTCCATCTTGAGTATCTTACAAAAAAAAAAAAAAAAGAGGATATTTGAATCCAGGGATAATTATTATTATAATTATTATAATTAGTGGGTCCAGACTTTTCTAGGAGTGTGAACAGCACCACATTTTTCAGGGACAGCAGGCACCACTGCTTCATGCAGAGAAGCATATTTGTCACCATGGACTACTTATTGTCCCAGCTTGCTTCACCTAGCTGATGAGATAGTCAAAGGTACATAGCTGGTGGGGTTGATACAAGCATCTTGTCCATGTCCTGAAGTCCCAAAAGGTGATCTGATCCCGCAATGCAGATACATAATACGTTTTGAACCTTTAACTGGTAATGCCCACAACACTGGCATCAAGATTGTTGTGAAGATGTCCAGTTTCACTTTCCAAATGTCCAACCCATTCAACACACTGATTTTCTGTGGATCTGGTGCCCCAGTAATTGGATAGATATTATCATGCTTATTACTGAGCAACTAGAGAGCTGAGAGATGGGGAAAGTGTTACTAGCCCTGACATCCCCTCTTCCCTTTTCTGTGGGTCCCTATTATAATAATCGGCAACATTTAATAATTTGGCCAGACACACAGTCTTCCACGCAGTGCAGCCATTAACATATACTGGGGTACCAGGAAAAACCCAAAGACACATTGCTTAAGTCAGGTATGCACTTAAGGAGGGGCCAAGCCTAAATTCCAAAGAATTGTTAATTTACAGATCAGCTAAAGACAACAGCTTGCCAACGCCCCAGGCTAATCCTATTTTCTAAGACTGGCACAACCGAAACTTGCCAACAACCCTCTATCCTTTTACCTCACCCTAAACAAAGTGACATTGCTTCCTCTCTTTGATTCGCAAAATATTAACCCATCAAAATGCTATTTACATATCTGGAATTTCTTTGTCGCTCTTTGAGCAACAGCTTAAAGTATTGTCTTCTATTCAAAATCATATCCCCAGAAGGCAAATATTTACTATATAACCCCTTGAAAACTCCGCTCAGATGTGCACAGTCCATCTTCCTCTCAACTTCACATCAAACTGTGTAGCCATTCCAAATTGGTTCACCTGCCCTGCAGGTTTCCTCCGCAACCTCATCTCTTCAGGAAAAGGTGTCATATCACCCACTGGAAATTTTCTTTGCTATTCCTCTTTCTCCATCTCTCCTACTTTATTTCACTAGTCTTGTATGAATGCTTGATGCCTGAATGTGTGTGCAAATGTGATTATTATTAATTTTCCTAATAAAGAATATCGTTATTTTCTCTAGCTTGTGTCTCCTCCATAGTACTGGTATAGCTGGTCACAAGGTCCTGCTGTTACCCACCTCTTGTATTGCCAAGGCAAGTGCATTAATTCTCCAAACTAACGTTGGCATTTTGGCAGTCGCCATGACCCCAGAGTGATTAGGGTAACAAAAGGACTAGATGAGTGGCAAATATAGGACTTCACCTCTTTGATTGCTGACCTGCCCCCCCCCCGAGCATATTACACCATGTCTTTAAGCCTCCTTGTCAGAATCACCCAAGCACATGCAGCAACAATCTTATTTCGGGATCGTCCAACAATATACACCAACTGTTGTAATACTATTGAACAATACTGAACAAACTAAAGAGGGGTGGCACCCTTGTAGCAGGATGAGAGGAGTTTCCTCAAATTTTCTTCTATGTGGCAGGGCTCCTTTAGTGGTCCTTTAGTGATTACCAGTTTTAAAAATGAAGATGTTCCTTTGCCATGATAGCATATAGCATTAAGAGAAGACTTAAGACAAGACAAAAGAGTGGTAGCCACCAGAAGAAACATACTTTTGTTTACTTCCCTAAGTTTTTCATCCTCTGAATCACTTCCTCCTCCAAGTTTGATGTCTGCAGATGGGGTGCTAAATAAAGCCTGTGTTGTGTCATTATAGGTCAGGCTTTCAAGTATGTTCCTACCTTAGCTTTCTGCCACTTCTTTTTTAAAAAAAAAAATCAAGGAACAATCAACAACCATATACAGCCTACTGAAGATAAATTTTAAAGCCCTTTGTTATCAGTGTATTAAACGGACTTGTGCCATGTTACAATTTACATGTAATTGTTTCTTATTTTTCTTTCTAATGTCTGTATCCTACCATTCTCTCATGAGTTCTTGGAACAGAATCTAAGAATTTGCTGTTATAAATAATAAATATCCTTTACATAGCATGCTTTTAACCTACCGTGAGCCAAATTGTTACAAGAAAGAAAACACTTATTTTGTCTGAAAATGTTTTTTTTCTGCCTCTTTGTCAGTTCTGAAGTCTCATTCCACTATTCTGGTTTCCATTAATGCATGGTTGTTCACACTGAAAGGCAAAATGTACAGCTTCCCTATGAGGCCACTATTAATTCCACACTATCTCTCTCTCAGAGTAGTACAGCTGGCACCCTACCCCCAGGAGAACAAGCTCATCACTTCTCCCAGATGTTTGTTCTCTACTAGCTCAGGCAGCAGGAGTCCTAAGTTACCTCTCAAATATTGGTCTTGCTCATGGCAGCACAGAGTGTGCTACAATGCCTCTGGGCTATCTGAAAATTATATTTCTAGCACAGTAGGAACGAAACTACAGAGCTGTGGTGGCATTCAAAGATAGGGAATTCATAAAAAGGGCAAGATTCTCTCTTCTTAGCAATAAGGAATGGAAGTTTATTTACCTAATCATTTCAAGTAAAATATAAAGGTTCTTAAAGAGGGAAAGCCTTAAGAACAGCATATATTTCTTTTCTTTTTTTAAGTAACTGAATTATTCTTCCCAGCTCTGATCTAAGTTGTACTGTCAGTGTTTTGTAAATGAACACACACCTCTTTCCCATTTGACCAGGCAGTCCTTTATGTCCATGTGTTACTGTTTCTTGCTTGCAACACTACAGTGTTAATTTCTTTGTTGTGCTCTTTCTCAGTCCAGTCCCAAATGTCCCAAAGCTATTATAAATTTCTCCATAATAACTTGGTTGTACTTCAGTTAATTTCCTCTTAACTAGATGTACAAGGCTAACCTTTCCCCCTGACTTTCTAGTTTGCATAAATATTTTTTTAAGGTGAATCTGGTTTTGTAACATGAACGCTAAATTTTGTTCAAATATGTATGCACATATTGAGGAGACAAGACAGTCCACAGTAAGAATAAATGTTAACACATCCTTTTGATATAGGTCTTCTCCACTCCCCAAGTGATTGCTTATTCATGTTATTTACAATGCCTGGCTACCATCCTTGAGACTCTCCTCCCAGGCTCTATCTACTATAGAGAACATGCCATTTGACAAGGAAGAGTTCCTCGACAAGGAGACTGACAGAAAGCTTGAGCTAACTCAAAACATGCAGACTACATACTACAAATTTGGTCTTCCAGCTCAACCATGTTTCCAGCCAAAATCCCGTTATGGATGGTCCAGACCCTCCCTGTTCAGCGAGACTCCAGCCCAACTCAGTACAGTAGACCAAGGCCAGATCAATCTGATCCTTCACTACCTCTTTGCAAAGCTTCTCAGTACTGTCCACAGCTCAAGAAAAAGTTGACAGATTCTGCAAAGTGTCGCCTTTGACTCACTGCTGGGCCTTCCTCCTCCCTCTGGAATTTTCTTTGGTGACAGACTCACTCACCACCTCTCTGCTTGGCAAGCCATTATTCCTGGGTGCTAGACATTGTGTGCCAAGGCTATGGCATTGAGTTTGATGAACTTCCACCCAACGGTTTCATTTCTTCTTTCGATATTCTTTTACAAGAATCTCTTCCTTGCTGGAAAAAGGAGTGATTGAACCATTCCTCTTTCCATGGCACACTATGTGGTTTTTACTCCCGTTATTTTATCTTCCATAAAAAAAGTGGTCTTCACCCCATCCTAAATTTGAGAGAGCTGAATTCATACATTTGTCCAAAGAAATTCTGGATGGTGACCCTTCCAGCAATTCTCCGCTTGCTGCAAGAAGGGGATTGGATGGCATCTCTTGATCTAAAGGATATGTATTTCCACATTGGCATTCGAGACTGCCATCGTCATTTTCTATCATTTGCTATAGGAGGAAAGCCCTTTCTTTTCCATGTTCTTCCCTTCGGACTTCCCACTGCTCCAAGAGTATTCACAAAAAATATGGCTGTAGTCACTGCTTTGTTGTGACAAAAAAAATAAATCAACATCTTTCCTTACTTGGATGACTGGTTGTTCATTGCTTGAACCCGAGAAAAACTTCTGCTAGGCATCAACTACATGGTCTCTGTTAGACTCTCTTGGTCTTGTGGTGAACCACGAAAAGTCCTCCCTCATTCCATCAAGGAGGATCCTCTTCATCAGCACTCTTTTTGACAGTTTCAGGCAAGGCTTTTCTCCCAGAGGATCAGTACCAGAGGCTACTGATTCCTCTCTACCAATGCATCCAATCTTGACATGTGAAGGCTCAGGTCATCCAGGTTCTGTTAGGGTTCATAGCCTCAGCAACTTCCGTCACTCCCTTCATGAGGCTCCATATGCATCCTCTTCAATCATGTTTCATACATGTCTTCAACCCACTTTGGGATCTCTCAATACCACTTCTCGATACCGAGTCCAGTAAGACTTTCACTCCACTGGTGGGCGAGACCTGACAATGTTCTAGTGGTTATACCCTCCCCCCCACAACCTCAGCTGATTCTGGCCATCGACACATCTCTCAAGGGCTGGGGGGCACACACTCAGTGACTGTCTGTCAAGGGCTTCTGGTCACCAATGGAGAAGCAGTGTCACATCAATGTGCTATAGATGGTGGCAATAGAGAAGGTCCTTTGGGCATTTGTTCAGCTGTTTTGAAATCATACCATCCAACACCACTCACAGACAACACCACTGTAATGTCCATATTATTTGTATTAATTTACACTTTTATAGTATTGTTTTAATCCTGTTATAGTAATATTTTATTAATTTTATAATCTTGTTTGTGGTTTTAGATTGTGTGCTGTAGGCAGGTTTTTGTGTTTATTTTGGATTGTCATTTTTCTCCTTTGTAAAGCACTGTGTAAAGCCTATGGTGCTATATAAATAAACATATTGATGATGATGATGATGATGTATTACTTGAACAAGCAAGAGGGTACCACCCTTCTTCTGTTTACTTTTCAAATCTGGAACTCGGGCCTGTTGAAATGCATCCTATTCTCTGTGATTCGTCTCCCCAGTACTGAGAACACTGTGATAGGTGTCCTGAACTGGTTTAAACAGCATTATCATGATTGGGCTCTACATCTGTAATCTCTTTGCCACTTCTTTTCTGATTGGGGAACTCCTTGAGTAGACCTGTTCACCAGCATAGAGAAAACTTGCTGTTGAGAGTTTTGTTCTTGGATTCCTTACCTGGATTCGAAAGGGGCACTTTCCTGTTCAGTAGGGGCAGTCCCCTGCTATATGCGTTTCATCCTTTTGCTCTGATCTCTGGAGTCATTGTGAAGATCCACACCGACCATGCTCAGTGCATCTTGATCACCCCGTGGTGGTTTCACCAACCTTGTTTTGCAGTTGTCTAGCCTCTATCAAACCAGATGTTCAAGCACCTACCTCTCCAACCAGACCTCTTGATATACAATGGCCAGATCCTCCATCCAGACCTCAACACACTGAACCTCACAGCATGGAGGCTCTTCCTCTGACTGCTTTACCAGATGAAATCTGGAATATTATCGATGTATCTCATTGCCCATTGATAATCCGGTCCTATACCTATCGATGGCAGCATTTTATTTCCTTTTTGTTGGACAAAAGCCATTCTCCAGATTGAGCTGGTATTCGGGATGTTCTTGAACTTCTCCTCTCCCTCTCTGATGCTGGTCTCTCTTTGTGACCGTCAAGGGTTTTTTTTTTTTTTTGGCTGATATTTCTCACTACTTCCTCCTGTCTGGATGTCCTTCCTGTTTTCAAGACCTTCTGGTGAAAAAGTTTATCAAGGAGTACCATAGCCTGCATCCTCTTTTCTTGAGACTGACTTCACCTTGGAGTCTTGATCTGGTTCTATCTAACTGTGTTGATGCCCTTTCAAAACCATGGCATCTTGCTATCAATGCCTTCTTTCCTGGAAGACGGTGTTCCTGGTGGTGATCACTTTGGCTCATTGGGCTGGTGAACTGCGCGTGGACATTTCTTTCCTTCTGAAAGTAGTTTTTGCTTTCCATCTGAACTCCCAGAACTCTTCTGAAACCCTTTGACTGAACTCGAGTGAAAGCTCCACACACTTGCTGTGCGGAGGGCTCTTGCTTTCTATGTAGATCAGACTGCTCCATCTTGATGAGCACAACTTCTCTTTGTTTGCCACTCACAGAGTAAGCTCAGACTTCCTGTTTCTCCTTAGTAACTGTCCAAGTAGGAGGTATCGATGACCCACCTTGCATATGAACTGGTTCATGTCGAACCTCCCCCTCCTCAGGTTTGAGGTCATTACACCAGAGCTGTTGCAGTTTTTTCTGCCTTTTTGGCAGGTATTCTGTTGTCAAACATTTGTTGGGCTGCTGTTTGGTCCCAGCCCATGACATTTGTATTGCATTACCATATTGATACTTGATTTAAGTCTGATGCTGGTTTTGACAGAGCTTTGTTGATGTTGTGTATTGTTGCTATTGATAAGTGTTTTTTGTTTTTTCTCTGATTTATGGTTCGTATGCTATGATGGTTTTTATTTTCTTAATTTGTGCCTTATTCAGTCATTGTGTTGCTTGGAAGTAAACTGTATTTTTTGTTTTTTGCCTTATTTGAAACAGTGTGTCTCTACTCTGCTGTTACCACAGGGTCTTATTTACTGATGTGCCATATGGGCAAGACCTACTTTATTCTTGCTTTTCTGTCCTATGCAACTAAGCTTCCAATACACAATCTCCTGTTTCAAACCTTACCATGTGTCTTTGTATTGTTTCTTCAGGGGCTGCTGAGCCACAGTGTTGGTTGGTACATGACACTCGCACCACTAGTCACCTTGCTAATCTCCCAATTGTGTGATTCAGAGAAACCACGATGAAGAAGGACAGGTTACTTTCCTGTAACTGTAGTTCTTTGAGTAGTCATCTGTAAAATCACACAAACCCACCCATCCTCCCCTCACAACAGCAGGCCATTCCTTGGTTTCGTTGATGCTGCTTATGCAGTGGACATGAAACTGAGGTACTTTTGGCGGGCTTGGCATTTATATACAATCGGGAGGTGGGAGGAGCAATCATCAAAATGCTTTTTCTAACTGCTTTAGAATGTTCGGAATGCTGTTACCCAATTGTGTGATTTCACAGATGACCACTTGAAGAACTACATTTACAGGTATGTAGAGAGATTTTATCTCAGCTGTCATCTAGCAGCTTTTTTTTCTCTCTCATCCAGCAGCAGCTATTCTGCCTGGCTACTGTAGAGGGAAAAATGGAAAGCAGGGCCCACTCCATTTATTTAACTGAGGTAATCTCCCCATTTGAAATCTCCTCTCCCTCTATCAACCGACCAACCAACCAACCATCATAAGCAGAAATGGCAGAGTTTAGATGTTTAAATATGCTGAACATAGATACAATTCATACTGAGTTTTACTTTGAATAATGAAAACATTAGAATTTGTGAGATAGCTACCCAAACTCAGGACATATAAAGGCATCATGAACTTTATAGACCTTACCACTGAAAGTCTAATATCAAGTTCTGGTGGCATCCCTGCTCACATTCAGAGCTGTACTGGCTTGCCCTAAGAATTTAAGACGATAGATGGATTCAGGTGTTGCCCTTTTTCTTTGCTTGTTTTTTTCCCCTTCAATCTTTTTTTTCCACTGAAAACTTTTCCCACCGTGTGCTAAGCCCACAGGACAGGCTCAGTGCTAGTATACTCATTTGGCCTGTTCATGACTTGTTTGGGGAACAAGGGGTTTTAGCACCCTGTGAATCCATTACCACCTTGGACATGCTCTGGGAGACTCCTAGATAACATATATCTGCTTTCTCCCTGCACAAATTGCTGGTGAGTCAGCTGCAAGTGGCGGACCTTTTCATTACTGCACCAGAGAGGCAGACTGTGGAAGGAAAGTGGCCCCTAAGCTGACTCCCCCAGGATTGCGCTTATGAATAAATACATAAAGCTTTCCAATACTGTTTGAAATCAAACAGTGCCTTTTAATTGAATTGGTCTTGCACTTTGTTTCTTTTGTAAACAGTATGAAACTTGTTCATTAATTTTAATTATTGAAGTTCTTTTACATATTAAAATAATTGACCATTCTTAACCATAATGTACTACATCCTAGAGCAAATCAGGCTTGAACTCTCCAGAAGCCAAGATGACTAAACTGAGGCTGTGGTACTTAGGCCATGTCATGAGAAGACATGACTCACTAGAAAAGACAATAATGTTTGGTAAAGTGGAGGGTAGTAGGAAAAGAGGAAGACCACTTTCCAGATGGATAGACTCAATCAGGGAAGCCAAAGCCCTGAGTCTGCAAGACCTGAGCAGGATGTTGAGGATAGGGTAACCTGTAGGTGTCTCATTCAAGGGGTCACCATAAGTTGAAGTTGACTTCAAGGCAATTGACAACAACAAACCATTGTAGTCCCTTAGAACCACATTTTATGCAGCAGCTACATAGAACTATACCTACAATATAGATGTGTTATGAAAATTATCACAAAGAAAACTGTAAACTTGTCCCAAGTTTTGACCACTTTAATTGTAAAGTTGTTGGGTTTTTTAGACAAAAAAGGGAGCTGGGTCAAAAGTTGCATCAACAAATGTATTGCTTTCTGCCATTGAGATGGGATTTTTGTGAGGGGGTCGGGTCCCAAGAGGTTTAACAAATCAGGCCAAAAAAAGTCTCATGCTATTTTGGGGAGAGACATGAGCCCACAAAGCAGAAGACCCATATTCTGGTTGTTAGCAGGTTGGCCCCATGGGGCAAGGAGGTTGAATTCTTGGTGATTTCAGGAAATATAAGAAATATATTGTAAAATCTAAAATGAATCCTAATCATAGTACTAACCCTCAGTATTTTGGAATTCCAATGGACATAAAGTACCCCACAGCTCATGCAACACAAGTTTTAAAATTTTCTGATGCATGAGGGTTAATTCATAAATTAATCTGATTTATTTCATTTCCTTCCCTATTTTTTCAAGGAAATCAAATTATACAAAAAATTCAAATCATTAAGCAAATATGTTTTTTCTAATTCTCTTCTAAATTATCTTCAAGAAATAGCCTATTTTGTGCTTTTAAGTACTCTGTGCTTTTATGTATTATTTTGTGGTTTTTTTAAAAAAAAATTAACACATCTATTTAGTAATTATTTTACCTTAGTATCTGTATCCAGCTTTTGCTTCCAGTAAGATAGTAATATTTTAGTCTCACAACCAGTCTGTGAGGTAGGTTAAGCTGAGATACAGGCTGGGATCAGCATGTTCAAAGGTATCAAACGTTTTCTGAAAGTAACGCTTTAGTGTTCAAGAGTAGCTTTCCATTTGTTATATGGTAGGAGGATCTCCTGCTCAAGGAACACTTTCCGCATACTCCTTTTATTTTACTCTGTTTTGATAATGATGTGTGCGAATAGATTGATATTCTTTATCTATTTGAGTGTTCCTTTGTGGTCGTAAAAACATTCAAAGCCTTTGTATAATTTCTCAAGAGTAAGTGCAACATTGAAAGTAGGTTTTATATTGCAGTATTAAACTATTGGATACTAATCCTATTAAATTTTCAATTTAGGAGATTATCAGACACTTGAAAAAAAAAAACCCCAAGGAGCTTGCAAGAACGATGTCACTGTACCTCCAATGGGTCCCGATATCGCACAGCATCGTTCTCCTGGTGTGCTTGCTCCGGTCTCCTTCTATGCTGAAGGGATGAAAAAGGCACCATTTTTCATTAGTAGTGCCTTTTTCGCCACTTCAGCACAGAGGGTGAATGGAGCAAGAACATCAGGAGGATGGCACATGTGATACTGGGACCCGTTGGCGGTACAGTGACGTTCTCGCGAGCTCCTTGGGTTCCCCCCCCAAACATCTGATAATCTCCTTAATAGAAAAATACATTTGGAAAGAGATGAAAACTTGTAATCGTTAATAATAAAAACAACTTTTAAAAAATAAAGTGAGTGCCTTAAAAGAACAACTCTGAATAGAGACAGTTGTTTAACACAAACATGCCAAGAGCTTAGAAGAATCACAGTTCAGTTGAGCATTGTCAGGGTTTTTGTTGTTGTTGTTGTTGTTGTTTTTGGTGTTCACTCCTCATACAGAAAATAAAAAGACACTTTGACTTGAATCATGGACCCTGAAGCAGCATTCGGATTTGCCTCTCAGAATCCCCAATGTATGTATTTTCTTGAAGCTTTCTTTCTGTCTTCCTTGTTTTAAAAACAGTTATAAAAATATATTGCTTGCAGTTATATTCCAAATGAATGGCCCATGAGAAGCTACCTGCCTTCGGTGTCTGTACATGCTTTTCCATACAACTTTTATGATCAGAGCTTTTTCCCCATAATCAAGAGAAGAGAGAAAACTTTTCCCTCTGTGTTTGAGGTCAGACATACTTCTGTGGTTTGGTTTTTCTCCTCTGCGCAGATTTGAAGGTATACATTTAGACCGCTCTACTTCCATATCCACTTTTAGTGAAACTCTGTATTGATGTAATACAGAATAAAGATACTTTAACTAAACATGGATTTTGTATATCTAATTATGTGCTGTGTGAAAACTTGCCAGTAATGTTTAATGATACGAAAGCTATCTTTACTTAATGCTTTGTAATAAGTTGGTATTCAACAAATATTTATGTGCTACAGAAAAGAATTGTAGGTCGTTTCAGTAGATAATTTTTGTGCTAGAATATCAACACACCCCAACCCAAGACTTCACTGTCTGTCCCTCACTCTCTCCTGAGAGTAAATTTCATTTGCTTTCTCCAGTAAACATTTATTGCAGTATAACAAATCTATTAGTCTGTTGAAGTATTCAAATCTGTTTATCATCACATTTATATTACACCCTTCATCCAATTATTGAGGCTGGTATTTTGAATTGTTGTTTGCAAGAGCTACCACCTAGATTTGCTCCTCTTTTAAAGCTGGTCCTCCATTTATGCTTTAGCAGCCGCTGGGCACTGACATTTGGTTGGTTCTTTTCCTTGTGCTAGGAAAATCTTCAACTGTTAAATGTATGTGCAGAAGTTTACTGTTTAAAAGGGGTACAGGCCAACAACAACCAAAGAGGACAGCAATGGTATAACCAGATCGTTTAGCTTCTTTGGTATCACACTGTATAAGTTTAAGTCTCAGAATACAAAAGGTGTACTTTTCTGTGAAATGTTGAGGAATTTGTCAAAGAGGACATGGTAGAGCTTTAATTGAGCGAAGTCCCAGACCAGCTTAGGTTGAAGTAATCTTAAATGGAGTTGTTGGGATGTTGGGAGGTGAATAAATAGGCAAGTGAAACCTGCTTTTCAGTTGTAAACTTTAAGTTAAGCCTCTGGTCTTCCTGCTTGGTGGTATAAAGCAGAAATTGCCAACCTTTTCCTTGATCAGTGGTTCTTAGCCTTTTTTTAAAGTCATAAACTTCTCTGAGAATCTAATGAAAGCTATGGAACCATGGAGAGAATGGTGATTATATGTTACCTGACCATATTGAGTAACATCCTATTCAAGCTTACACTTGTCTGGAGGGGAAGATATGTTAATAGCATAATTTGATATAACTGTTCCCCCCCCCAAGACAATTTTCAAAGTAACAAGGAAGGAAATTAAGGGGGGGTTGCACCCAGGTTATGGATACTGTGAAATTCATTCTTAACAACAGGTTGAGAATCCTTACTTTATGTGGATCAGTACCTTTTAAGGACCACAACAAAAACAAGCCATTTAAAAGATTATTAACATTATCTGTAATTGCCTCTGATGAGAGGCAAACATATATCCAAGGTTCACTCAGCCTTCCATCCTTTCGTAGGTCGGTAAAATGAGTACCCAGCTTGTGGGGGGCAATTAGCTAACACACATTGGAAACTGTTTAATGCAGTTAGATGTGTAAATAGCTATTGCTTAAGATAATTTGTAAGCCGCTCTGATAGCCTTGTGGCTGAAGAGTGGGGTATAAATAAATAAATAAATAAATAAAAATAAATATCAAGGTGTACATGTGTGGTGCAAGTAACTATCAGTAACTGTCCTTCCTGGTTCATATAACTATCAGTTAAATATTCCCATGCTATGGATTGCATCTGACATTTAGTACCTGATATGTTTTAAGAAACAAAGTGAAGGGCTCCACCATACTTGGTCAATATTGGTCAACATTGTACATTAAGTAATCAAATTGAAACATTAATGAGCTGACAGCCCTAAAGATATCTAGTAAGTTCCACCATCTGTTTTATTTAGCTGAAACATGAACGTACATCTGTTTTGCCTCCTGATGCAAAGTTGAAAATAATAATTCTGAATAAATCACCCAGTAAACTGAGATATTAGCATTAGTCCTGCCTGTTTAGGAAGTGATGCATTCTAAACTGAACACTTTTTTCCCAAGAAAAATTGTGAAAGCTTTTAAGATGTTTAAATCAAGAAGTCATATTCTAGGAAATATAAGGAGGGAACATGATGGTAATTTCAATGGCTGCTCCAGAAAATTTTCAAATTTCAAAATTTTAAGAAATGTTCTCCCTGAGTAATGGACATGAGAATGTACATGAGAATGAGAATGTAACGTTTGAGAACAGTTCAGGTAATATTTAGTAAATCTCATTTTTTAATTTATAGTTTTGCAATTTATTAGTGGGGATTCATTAATAAGTTCCACAGAATTTCAAGTGACCTTAGTTTTAAGATTGCAGCCTTTCTGCTCACGATCAGTAGCATATATAAGTACAAGAAAAGATAGTTTCTTTGCTAATTTGTTGCTGTTTGTGGCATTACTATCAGAGCTACTGCAAATGTTAAGTACAGTGGGGCCTCCATATCTGCTGGAGATTGGTTTTGGGGGGGGGGAGGGCGCTCATGAATAATGAAAACCATGGATAATAACGAACACCATTGAAAATAATGGGACTTCCAGTTTAAAATACCATAGAGCTGCCTTGGAGGACCTAGAAAATGCCTAGAGAGGACACATTTTCTAGGAAGACTCTATGGTAGGTGTGCTTTTTTATGTCATGTGGATAATTGAACCAGTGGATAATGAATCAGTGGCTACGGGGGTCTTACTCTATTTAAAATCCTCATAAATCACCTCTGCAGATAATTTTGGCAAATCCCTGATCAGTCTCTGGAACGAAGAAATTATCCAGCCTGTTGCCACAGTCATCCCTAAATATTGCTTCGCACTAGACAGAAGGGGGCTTACCAGCTCACATGGTGGGGCTGTTTGCGGCCCATCTAAAGCCCCATTCACTGGTGGATATACTGCAGTTGGTATGTCATTCCCAGTATGAGGCCCTTCTGTTTAGCACAGCTCACACCACCGACTTCTTTGGAGCTCTGCGGGTTTGGGAAGTGGTGAGTTCCTCTAAAAGCGATGTGTTCGGCAGGGCGTTGGAGCTTCATGACATAGCGCTGGGGGACGGCACGCTATACATAGACATCCAGCACTTGAAGTGTGACCAGTGAGGAAAGGGGGAGACCCTGCAGCTGCGAAGTCTGGTTGACTCATCTCTGTGCCTGGTGGCCATGATGTGGACCAGGACGTGCACGTCATCGGGCTGGGCCCCTTTTTCAGGTACAAGAACGGGTGCCCATTGGGGGAGCTGCCTTTTTGTGGTGTCTATTGTTTGTTTGGGGGGAAGGATGTATATTACAGTGCTTATATCCACTATATGGGTTGGCCAGAAGGCTGTTTCTCTGTTTTTAACTTGAATAAGGGTACAAAACATCAACACAGCTTGGTAGAGCACTGCTTTTCTCTGGTGTGTAGAGGTATAGGAGATTATCAGACGTGGCTAGTGTGGTACCATAATGACATAAAAGGACGCCAATATCAGATGACATTATAGTGTTTCTTTTTATTGATGGGCTGAGCCGTCAATAGATTCCCCCATTGCGATTTGGTGCCAGTATTGCTGACGTGTGAAACCTCAGGCCATTTAACTCTTGTGAATGCAGCAGCATCAATGGGTGGGTCCTGTCAGAACACTTTCGAGTGAGATCGGGACATCCATATTGGGACACTTTTTATGACCCTTCCTGGGTTTCTTGTAAGTTTTAAAGTGTGCTTTTGTGCTTTGTGTAACTTTTTTTGCATGATTTAATTTTTTAAAAATTTCCTGCGCTCGCATCTTCTCTTGAGAACAGGTGGGATTTCAGTCCAGGAAGTGATGGGAGCTCCGTTAGAGCTCCGTTCATTCCTGGGCTGCCTGTCAACACGAGACAAGGTAAGTGTGATGGGAAGGGTTATTGTGCAGGGGCAGGGGCGGGATTGGAGATTGTGGGGCAGGAATGCTTTTTGCATTCCTGTCTGATAATCTCCTTAGTCTAGCTATACATAGTCTATAGATTAGAATGTTGCAGAAGAAAAAGGAATTACAAGGTCCACTAATGCCTTGAAAAACAAATTTACACTTCTTTTAGTGTTTCTGGTTCTGGCAGCTTCCTGGAAATCTGAGTTGCCAGGTGGCTTATATACTTCAAAAAAAATATGAGTGTGTTGGGACATTGTTTTAAAGGTTAGGAAAATGTTTATTGTTGGCAATGAGGGTGGCAGATTTGGATGGAGGGAGAATTGAGGGGGGGTGGTAATTAAAAGAAAAGATGTCCCAAACAACATGTTAATAATGCATAACACAGTAAGTTTCAAAAGCCCCTTTGGGAATGTCAATAACAACACACTTTTTACACAACCAATAGTATATAATATAATGAACTTCCCCACACCTCCAATGTTCCATGCTCTGCATGTGACTCATGTGAAACTGTAGTGGTGCTAAACCAGTGCCTGGATTTAGTAATAGGCTCAATGTGTGTCATTAAACTGAAATAGAATTCCAGCAAGATGAAGGCTCTAGGTAATTCTTATGTCCAGGAAGCCTGTTCTAGATAGCTTTTCAGTTCCTCATTGTAGATCTGTAGCTTGTAGATCTATATCAAGTACTCTTTGATATAGTCTTGTTCTTTAATCGAAGCTTTTTTGGGTTTGGTGGCTATGAGTCTCTTTTGTCTGATTTTTCAGCAACAGTGCTTGGTCGAATATTGTCTGCCTGCACTGGTTCATTCAGGAGGCTCTGATTACCTTCTGATTAGATTACTGTAATGTACAGTTTGTAGAAGCAAAACATAGGAATCAGATTTGGGAAGGATGGGATGAACTTTCTGATGAAGGAGACCAGACGTAGATTGGTTGAGTGAATAAGGGAAGTGATCAATAACTCTATGGGTGGGCATAGTGTAAGCAAGCCTGAAGTAGACAGTGCTTAGCCTCTTGTGTTTGGTTTTTATTTAATCTTTGTGAATCTCACCATATTGGACCATGTTCAACAGGCTGTCTAGTTTTCTGTTCTTGAATAAAATGCTTGAACATGTGCCGGCATCTGAACTGTAGGCTTGAGATGCCACTATATGCTCATGTAATAGAGTGGGGGAAAAGTTCTCTTGCCTACTTAGTAACAATTAGTTGAAGATCCTTTTAAGATTATCCCACATAGGCTATGTTTTATGTAACCGTGCTGAAATACTAAGGTTTTTAATCCCCCTTTATTGCCAGTCACATATTTGAATCAATGTACAGGTGCATGCATGCAAGTCCAGTAACATCTCTGTGTGAGAAAAAGACAGAGTTTAGCCAGCAAATACAGGCGTTGCATACATAATTTGGTCTTGTTAGAGAAATGTGTGTGTGAGTCACACCTTCTAATTTATATAGAAAATATAAGTATAACATATTACTTTTTAAAATATTCTTACTTACCCCCATTTTCTTTGTGTATTTCACAAATAGGATGTGATGTTTTGAATATGCTTCAGGGTTCATAGTTAGTAATAATGTTCTATTTTCTACAGCAGAAGCATGTCAAGGTGATCTCTGTGGGTGGTTAATATTTTTTGGAGTTTTAGTCTTGAACCATGAAATTATGTAAAATTGGTGAGCTTGGTTCTGTGATATGTGTGAAGGGGAAATTAATGAAGGAAGGAAGCACAACTGTGTAGGAATTTTGTGGTAGTTTTGGCAAGAGGTACTTTATCTAACCATTTCTGTCTTGTACTCATGTTTAGATCTAAAAGAAGATGGTGATGTGATAGTGTTGTCCCTGTCAGCATAGTATAATACATTACAAAAGAAAAGTTGAGTGACGTTCACTTCTGTTTACCCTTTGACTATTTAATAAACATACTGGGTAAACATACTGGCTACTTCTGTTTAAATGTTCTTTTCATAAAAAATATTTTTAAAATGCTTTGAGTAACTGTTTTGTCAAAGAGCAAAAAACAATAAATATTTTTGAACCACTGATGTCCTGTTCCTGAATGTTCTTGAATCAGTTAACAGAGTAAGTGCATGTTCTCTGTAGATCAGGATGTCTACTTAATTACTGCATTGATTCTGGTGCTTGTGTACAGTGTAGCTAATAGAGATGCTGCTGAAGTTTGAAGACTCTGAATTATTATGTGGCTTGGATTAAAATCTAAAGTGGATAAACCTGGCTTGACAACAGTACACGCAAAAGGGATCTAGGAGTCTTAGTGGATCACAAGCTGAACATGAGTCAGCAGTATGATGCACAGCGAAAAAACCAAATGTGACTCTATAGGAGTATAGTGTCTAGATCAAGGGAAGTAATAGTGCCACTCTATTCTGCTTTTGTCAGACCTCACCTGGAATTCTGTGTCCAGTTGTGGGCACCATAATTCAAGAAGGTTATTGACAAGCTGGAATGTGTCCAGAGGAGGGTGACCCAAATGGTCTAAGATCTGAAAGCCATGACCTATGAGGAGCAACTTAGGGACCTGGGTATGTTTAGCCTGGGGGAGAGAAGGTTAAGAGGTAACGTGATCGCCATGTTTAAATATTTGAAGGGATGTCATACTTAGGATGGGACAAGTTTGTTTTCTGCTGCTCCAGAGACAAGGACACAGAGCTATGGACTCAAACTTCAGGAAAAGAGATTCCACCTAAACATTAGGAAGAACCTCCTGACAGTAAGAGCTGTTCGGCAGTGGAACATGCTGCCTCAAAGTGTGGTGGAGTCTCCTTCATTGGAGGTTTTTAAACAGAGTTTGGATGGCCATCTGTTGGGAATGCTTTGATTGTGTATTCCTGCATGGCAGGGGTTTGGACTAGATGACCCTTGTGGTCTCTTCCAACTCTATCATTCTATTTAACTTCCTTGCCTTAGTAACTGCATGAAGGAAGATTGCTGCTGTGGGGTAAAATGCTACCCCCAACAAATAACTCTTTTTGTCTCTGTCATTTCCATTCATTTACATAGGGGCAACTTTCAGATTCAGAGACCTGGAAAATATACCAGATTTACTTTAGTTTGGAAACTAGCTGAAGCTATTTCCCAGTACAGAGGAAAAATAACTCAGCTTATTTTCAACCCAGTCCAGCTTGAGCTAGGGCAGAAGAGCTTGGCCATCTTCAGTAGCAAAACACTTGCAAAGGATTATGGAAGAACAAAAAACATGTGACATTACTGAACTTTACTCTCCCTTGTACATATAAATAGTAGAGCAGCAAAACATGTGCTTATATACCAATGTGTAACCATTGGAAGTGTACCTTTAAACTGCTTTATGTGAAGGCAAGTTGTGGTGATTCATGTTTAATATTATGATTTCATTTGTATTTGAGCATGAATATATTATTTGGTTCAAGAACAACTTTGTTTTCTGAAAAGCCCAATACTCTTTTTGGTTCTTTTTAGACTGGACAAGACATGGGCTATAAAAACAGATTTCAAAAGGTATTGTTATGCAATTTATACCATGCCTTTCTCCCACCAAGGGATCCAGGGTAGCTTACAATAATTTAAAATACAAGTAGGCTAAAATGTTATATTACAAAAGTTAAAGATATAAGGATAAGAAGCAACTGCTGATCATTTACTTTGTTCTCATGAATCAATCCCATTGAAGATGCTTCAGTAGAATTTAGTGATTCAGGATCTTCTTGTCTTTTCTGCCCCCAAGCGAACACAAAATAATTGAAAGACAGCATTTGTGATATCATTGTTAAACGAACATATTGGTAGTAGTAGTAAAAACTAGTTCAACAGGCTTTTTAAAAGATGCAACTTTTTGGATATACTTAGAGGTTGTATGTATAGCATTGAGTCCAGACTTAGTTGTGGTTTGATTAGACCTACTGAAACCAGCAGATTATAAATTAACCGCAACTATCTTGTTATTGATTTCAGTGTATCCACCTGAAATATGACCATCCAACCCAGTAGTCTAGAAATACAAAGCTCAATTCATTTGTTTGAAAGGGACAGAGTACTACTTGCTGCCAAACTGTTTTTGCGAGATTTGTAATATGACTGATGAAAATAAATAAATCATGCTTCACTGCTTTCTGTTACAGACCATAGGTAAAACCTGAAATACCATTTGGATGTTTGAGGAAAATCTGGAAAATCTATCTGTATGATATTATTTCTCTTTATTGTTATTTTATTATTTTATTAGATTTATACACTGCCTTTCTTCCAAGATGGGACCCAGGCAGAGATGGGACTCAAGTACAGAGTATAATACTCTGTAGACTTCTCTTTAGAGTCTACATTGTGTTGTCCAGAAGCTTAAAAATTAATAGGTTTTTAGCATTAATCCCAAAGAAGAGTGGATTTCCTTCTCTGCTATGATCTAGAAAACTGGGAGTAGTGTACAGGATTCCTTCTGTTGGAAGCCAAAGAACAAATTTGTGTTGGATGAAGTTTATAATCTTCATAAGGTTAAGTTCCTGAACCAGACTTAATGGGGGAGATGGGTTCTATGAGCTTAGATTCATTTTCAGGAAAGGTTTTTCTGGGAAGTGTGCATGAAATGAATTGGGCTTGCAGATGTTTTTGGTGAATAGTGTCCCAAGGCCATTGTCCGGTACCATGGGATTTTGGTGAAAGTCAGAAAATGTGTCATGAGGTTTAGGATGGATTTCCAACAGTCCTGTCCAGCATGTGATTACTCAGAATTAAGTCTCACTGTATTTAAAAGAGCTTACTCCAAGTTAAGCAAGAATAGGATGCAGCCTGAATCTGTGTATCTTTGATAGAAACTCATAATTAAAGTAAAGTGCATCAATGGGGAAAATGGTTTGCATGATAGTTTCATTTCATATTTTATTGACTAGGCTTTCTGTATCTTTTTTGTTGGTAAGTCCTCCTTCCCTTTTTTAACATAACCTTGTTGATATTTAGAAATTTGTCATTCAGTGCATTAACATTTTACTGTTTATTTTACATTAGGTTCAAACAGTACCCAGAGGTAGTTCTAGGAAGCCCATTTTATGTACATGTGATAGATGGATGGATAGATAAGTCACAAAATGGGCATAAAAATAAGAACCTGTCTGGGTCTGGTGAAAATTCATTGCTTTGAAAGTTTAAAAAATAGGCAATCCCTTTTATCCTGCTTTCTTTATATTTTGTAAGCAGGATTGTGTATTTCATGAGTGTTGTACATGCTGCCTGGCAGCAGAAGTTGCTATGCCATTTGCTTTACTCATTTAGTAACTGAGACTTGGGAACCTGTATGTAAGACTGGATTTTGCTTTTTAAAAAACCTGTTAAAAATCTGTAGGTCTTTGGTCTTCCTTATGGACAACTATGTCTCTTTAAAATCTAAGATCAGAACCCACAGTCTTATGCATGTTTGGGTATCCAAAGGAGTCTTTCCACTGATGGAAAAGAGAAGTGTTTTTCCATCTGTTTCCCCTGCAGCCTTCTGTACTTCTCAAAGATGTGAACCAGAGGATTACAGGCCCATTTAGAACAGTGGGGTGGGGGCATTTTGAAACAGCCTAGGGGCATGCTGGGGAGTGAGAGAACCAATGCAAGTCCTGTCACAGCTCAGCAGCCCAGAAGCATGCTGTGGTTAATGGTACTGAAAGCTATTGGGGGGGGGGTTCCAGAAAAACCAACAAGAACACACTCCCCATATCCAGTTCCTGGTGAGGATTGTCATCAAGGTGACCAAAGCTTTCTCTGTTCCATATCTACACCTGGAACCAGATTGACTTTATGCTAGCACAGCAGGATTTTTGCTTTTATTTATTTCTTTACAATGCATTTATTTACACTTTTATTTCTATTTGAAATCAGGAATTAAGAGAAGGGCAGATGTTGAGGAAGAACAAATTTAAATCCTCCCCGGAGAATTAGTGATACTCTTTCGGAGGCTGATCAAAGAAGTTTTTTTTAAAAGGTTTTGTTGTACTATGATTTAAGGAATTTAAGAGTATTTCTTCCAAACTTTGCATCACCTGAGGTTTTATTGTACGCCATTGTTTTATTGTATAGCATTACATGTTGCCCCATCACAAGGCAGAACTGTGTGCAATCAGACCTTCCTCCATGTGTCTTGGCTTCTGGAAGGAAGGAATGGGCTCTCTTCTCAAGCAGCCTGTGTAGAGAGGTGAGCACTCCCGTTGTGGTGAACACTTCTCCTCACCTGGTGCGGTTCTTCTTTGAGAGAAGACTTCCTAAGCATTGCTTATCTTATATCCTACTACATTGAACTTTTACATCATACTACATGACTTCCAGTTTATTTTGACAGTTGCTGATTTCCTCTGATCAAGGAAGCACCCTTTCCTACTGATGAGTTTTGAGAAGCATGAAGGGAGCTGGCAAGTCCTTCTGTTTGCTTTGCAGGAAGACCAACCAGCAGGGCATATGGGGATGGGAAGTGAGCCAATCAATGGTGAGCAGGCAGGGATGAAAGCCACTGGGACCTCTGTGTGCTTTGCCCATTAACCTGTTTTTATAAGTCAGTTTAAATAAATAAACATTAAATCCAGATTTCTTTCTAAACCATGCAGCATGTGCATTTAAAAAAAATCTGGTGGTTTGTTGTTGTTGTTGATAGAATCATCCCTCTGTCTTCTTTGGATAGCTGAGAAATATTAACACATACCAAACAAGACATCTTTCTTTCCTGCTCAATTCACCTGTGCGCTGAACACATGAATGAATCATAGAGACCTTTTCTTTAGTGAAACATGGGGGAGAAACACATAGTGTGAGCAAAGAAAACATGAATTTGTTTCTGCAGGCAAGTTTTGTTTTGTGTTCTCACAGATGAACAACTATTTGCAATGGAGAGTGGAGTGGGTAGTCTAATTTTCCAGATGGGGGCACTTTTTGCTATACATGTGTTACAGTTACTGTGTGCACACAACTTTACATCAAACTGTGTGACAGTTTTCACTGTATGATAAGCCCTTCAGTGTAGGGATTCTTTAGTGGCTCATAGTTTTCTCATACTGTGGCAAGCAACAAGATGATGTTTGTGTGCACCCTTGGAGCAACAAGGCAACAAAGTAAACTGACAAAACAAAGGTTGATTCACCAAATGAGTTATTCTAGTATATGACATCATTTCATTACTCTAGAAACACATTCAGGGGTAACCATGTTGGCCCTGTAGCAAAACAAAATCCGGCATCCACAAAACCTTTGACTGGCCAATAAAGGTGTCGTGATGGCCTGGCCAGCCCATCATGGGGAGTTCATCTCAAAACCTACAGGCTAGCATTGGAAAATTCCATTCACTGGTTTCCATAGCAACGGGTATGGTGGAGGGTGGGACACTTCTTTCCTAAACATGACATCACATCACCTGACTGGAGAGCCAATCAGGTTTGTCAATGCAGAACCAATCAGAGATCTGCCCAAAAGACTTTTAAGTTTTCTGAATTCCTTTGTGCTCAGAGGGATATGTAGGAGAGCACATGGCAAGCCACATAGCTTAGCCTCATGCTTGGGACCCATCCTTGGGCCTCATACTGGAGCCATCTGGCTTGGGCCAGATGGAGAGACACATACCTTTGTAGAGAGATGCTAGACTATGATAACAGAGGTTGGGGGAAGCCACTCGCTCTCACAGGCCTGATAACATCAAAAGGGGCCCTAAATGATATCCGAAGTCTAAGGAGAGACTTCCATTTAAAGACTCTGAATCCTATCTCCAGAGACTGAATTAGGCCAGCTAGGATGAGCCTGGCCCAGCCATCCCATTGGGACATGACTGATGATGATGGACATCATAAATTGTACATTACTATTATCTTAGCTTAGGGACCAAGTCTAGCTAGTATGCGTTAGCTTTTATGATTTCATTTTAGTACTCTGACTGAATGTATATCTTCTGTAAACCTAAGCTGAATCATGGAGGTGTGTTTTCCCTCCATGCTAGCCTTAAGCCTTTGGAACTAAAATAAAGCCTTTTCTGTTCTAATCTCCATGGTCATGTGCCTTTCTTGGACAGCTATCTGAACTTCTCTGTGATAGAGAAAAAAGTCATTGTTGATATTTTAACACAACCTGTCTGGCTTCTCGCTGCACTAGACAAAGAAAAGGGGTTAACTCAGCGAGTGGTGGTGGCTTTATCTTAGAAAGGGATTTCTAGACCCGGCCTCAGGAACCCCCTTTGGAAATTGATTCTGGAGCTCCTAATTGTTGCTGCTCGCTAGGAAGGGTTTTTAATAACAATTGTATTATATGTTGATTTTAATTTGTATTGATTTAATGTTTTAAGGGGGGGAAGGGATTTTGAGTGGTTTATATTATGTATTATTTTACTGTTGTAAGCTGCCCCGATTGTTCGCAGAGGGGCGGGATATAAATAAATACTATTATTATTATTATTATTATTATTGAGAGTGTGTTTTCAGATTGTACAAATAGGCTGGGAGCCTTCCCTTCCTGCTGGAAGAGACGGGCCAGCCTATCACATGGATGGCAGTGGGTTTTTGGAACCGCATGGAGTGGATTCTAGATTTTGTTTAGTTGATCTAGTATGTCATTTAGTTACCTGCACATATTCTTGCTTCCAACAGAAGGGCAAAATGATCTGTGAATGGCTAAAATTATATCTGTCAAAATGGACAGTTTAGTTACTCAACAGTATATTACACTAGCAAAGGTATTTGGCTATATCTGGTTTGGAATAGCCCTTAGTTTTTTGTTTTGCCTTCAAAATGCAGTTAGGCAGTGTCAGATTTGGAGTGAAGCACTAACTAGTGCCCAGGTATAACTGCTGCCATGGTGTACCTCTTTAGCCTCCTGAGGGAAGGGGTATGTCTACTTCACACACATTGAAGGGGAGCTCCCTCACTGTGGAGGGAGGAAGAATCTCTATAAATAAGTCCCTCAGGCTACTCCCCATTGGCTACAAGCTCTCTTAACTACAAATGCTAGTCACACTGGCTACACTGGGAAGTCTTGTTTCTTCATAACTGGATTGGGGAAAACGGACTTTAGGCTTCCAACACATGGATGCATTTGAATTAATTAAATAAATTAATTTCTTATACAACCAGGTATCCTCTCAGTACACGTTGTTGGGTTTCCCCATATTACACATTCCAAATTTTTGGACCAGGGGCTCAGAGAGTCAGACTGATACACTATTTTATTACTGTAGATTAAAATATATGCAACATTTGTTCCCACCTCCTCAGAAAAATATATATTCTAAAATGAAATTTTTTTTGATAGACTGAAACTGTCTTGCCTTAATCCAGATCCATCCTTAAAGTAAAGGAAAGACTAAAAATCTGAAATAGAGATATTGGGACCATATACATATTTGTCTTCTTACAGATACAGACTAAGCCATGGTATTACCAAACAGTTCTTATGCTTCATTATGGAATATTTAAAATATGCTTTCATGAATATACGGAACATACTGGCAAATTAATACTCTAACAGCATAAGTAATGATATAAAATAGCATGTAAAATTTGGCTAATGAGATCACAGTAAGTACTTGGACCTCTTCATGAGCTCTTTTCACTTTCACATGATTATAAAACATAACTGTTAATTTATTTTTTGCATGTCCTTGTTAATTATAATGGCATCCAGTAGTGCTGCTGTAGTTAAGAGTCTCTCAGTATTTCCTTATAGAAGGATTACATAACTGAAGAGTCAGTGCTGGATTTCAGTGCGAATTTTAACACACAGTTTAATTCTTAAATCACAATAGCTTAAATTAAACTGTTAGACTATAATTGTGTGCACTTTTTATTATAGCCTGTTTTGGATTAATAGTATGTGGATTTAAATGGATAAGTATTACTTAAAGTTAGTACATCTCTGTAGTATAGCTGTAGAAACCTCAATTGCTGGATACATAAAACATTGTTGTCCTTAGGGTTACCTTGATCTTGGGAAGAGAATATAGGGAGGTAGAACTGTGTGTTAAATAAAATTATTGATTCGTATGACAAGCAACTGTGGAAATGTCATTGTTTGAATAGGGGTATATAGAGGCCATTGCCCTGGGTACCCTGAATTCATGAACTGGGGCATAAAACCATGCACTCTGCCCATGCAATTGTGAAAGAGGCTCTATGAATGTCCATCTGTACAAGGTGAATATCTTCCATGCAATCAGTGGTTCCTAGACAAGAAAGACATTGTAGATTCCATTTTTACAGTCTAAATGCAGAATACTACAAAGTTTTGTTTTTTCTTACCAATTCTGAATGATTTAACTATTTCACTATTGTGTTTTCAGCTCCTGGATGGAGCAAGGAAGTCAAACCTTTGGGCTCTGATTTGTGATGGCCACCTGCAGTTGGCTTAGCATTCTTTGGACTAGTTGATGTTTGGTGCAAATGTATGGATGTCCTGCCCTACAATGAAAGTACTAAAATGAAAGGAGCAGCTCATCTGTGGTATGGATGGCAGCTAACTGTTATGAAATTCATATTCTGATTATGGTGACATCATGAGTATGAATGTTTCTTCCATACAGTTATTTGTAAAGCAAATAAACAAGCAAGCAAACTTGGAAAAGCAGAAGTAGTGCATTATACAGTCATCTCATAGTTAGACTTAAGTGATTCAATTAGCCCATCTATGGTATTCTATTCTTCTACAGTGTTTTATTCACATGGAAGTGTGATTTACTGCAACAGTACCTTGCTAAGGGGTCATTGTGACACTGTGTCATCTGAAGGCATTGTATATAATGTACTTCTATTGAAGTATGTTTATCGGAAGCTTCCCCAAAATATTTTGTTCTTCTTCATGGTCTCTGTGCACCACACATCGGTGTCTCTGTCTGCACAGTCACCCTTTTGGCAGTAGCTCTGCGTCTCCCATCTATATATATAATTCTCTTGGGTGTGTTGCCGTTCCCAGTGTGCTGATTGGCCACTTTGGAACATACCCAACCAATTGTAGTGCTCTGTTGGCCGGCTAGTCAGCAGCTGGATGGTGTCTTTCAGTACCACCTCCTTGGGCTACAGCCACATCTTTGCCTGTTGAGCTGCAGTAAGTAAATACTCAGCCAGCTCCCTTCGCTGTCTTGATATGCATGCATGGAGAAAAATAATGCTGCTTTCTATGTGTCCCCCACCCTCTTCTTTCTTCTTTCCCCTCCTGTTCTACCTTTTCTGTGCTGCCTGGGGCCATTCTGTGTAGTTTGGGGCCTCTTTGTGCTTCTTGGGGCCTTTCTGTGTTGTCAAGGGCCTGGGGCCTTTTTGCGCTGCCTGGGGCATAGGGCCTTTTTGTGCAGGTTGGGGCCTGGGGACTTTCTGTGTGGCCTGGGGCCTTTCTGTGCTGCCTGGGGTCTGGTGCCTTTCTTTGCAGCCTGGGGGCTTTCTGTGCTGTTTGGGGCCTGGGGCCTTTCTGTGCTGTCTGGGGCTTTTCTGTGCTGCCTGGGGTCTGGGGCCTTGGATCTTTCTGTGCTGCCTGGCCACTTGGGCCTCTTGAGCCCTGGGCACTCTTTGTAGCTATGCCCTGGACCTTCTGTGTTTTCTGTAGCAGTTCCTTCCCCTTGGGACTTGGTGTGGAAATATGTGGAAAACATCAAGTCCTTTCTAAACATGGTGGTGGAGTAGCTCTCACATCCTGCCATATGTGGGGTGTGTGTGTGTGTGTAGTTTAGGGTGTGTGTGCTGTGGGGTGTTTGTGTGTTTGTGCAATTGCATGGTGGTGGCAGAGGGGCTGTGTCCTGGCATGCATGGTGTGTGTGTGTAGTGTGGGGTGTGTGTGCGTGGTTGCATGCCGGTGGCAGAAGGACTCTTGTATCCTGCTGCGCATGGTGTTTGTATGTGTGTAGCATGGTGTGTGTATGTGTTTAGTGTGGTGTTTGTGTGTGTATGTGCGATTGCATGGCAGTGGCAGAGGAGCTCTCATGTCCTGGTGCATGTGGTGTGTGTGTACGTGTGGTTGCATGGCAGCAGCAGAGGGGCTCTCATGTTCTGGTGCACATGGTGCGTGTGTGTAGTGTGGTATGTGTGTGTGTATGTGCAATTGCATGGTGATGGTGGGGCTCCTCGCATCCTGGCATGCGTGGTGTGTGTCTACTATTGTTTGTGTGTGTCTATGTGTCTGTGTGTACACACAGTTGCATGGCGGTGGCGGAGGCACTCTCAGCATAAAATTAGCCATCATTATTCATTTGAAAGGTTATATATTAATGCATCAAATGATCATACTCTTGACATATTTCCTAAGTGACCAATCAGCAGAATGGGAATGGAAACAGAGAATCATAGTGAAGTGTTTTATATATGCAGATAACAGTGTATGTTATACTGGCTATAGCTAGTTCATTAAATTGCATGCCTCAACAGCCATTTTCTCAGTTCTGCTTTGTCTGCCCCAGTGGTAACAGATAGTAGGAATTCTTTCTTCTAGCTGAGCATGTTCTCCATGCTAACTATGAGAGAGAGAGAGAAAATAAACTGTTTTTTGGTTGACAGTTGTTGCCTGTCTTCTGCTTCTTTGGAGTAAAAAGGATGGATAGAGTTCGGGGCAATATACCTCTGAATCATCTTGCAAGGCCTGTGGCCTCACAACCTCCATTCAAGACTTATTCATTTTGTAATTAAAAACTCTTATTGTCCAGCAGACACTCAAAGCACCTTCTCTGTCTAGGACCTTCACATGACATCCCCAGCTACTCTACCCCTCAATTACCCCTCAATTGAGATGTAATCAGGCAGCTCTCTTTCACACATTTCTCTGGGAGCACATTTGATTGATGGTCCAGTCCCCCACCAAGGATGGCAGGAACCTTTAGCTGCTGTTCCCAAGCCCCCTTGTCTATTATGGGCTCCGGTACTGTTTCCCAGGTATATTTAATAACACCCTTGATACCACCCATGCAGCCCTCTCGGTACTGCAACCAGCTGCAGAACTCTCTACACCAGTTCCATCTACTTCAGAATGGTGCTTAAAACTGAGACTAGAAAAGGCGAAAAAGAAACAACCCTCATCAGAAGTTCAAGTTGCATCAGTCATCACTTTACACTACCAATCTTACCTGTTCAATCTGGAACTATCGCTGCAGTACTATGAACTGGCATCTGACATTCAGCTATCTCTGGGGGAGATGCGTGTGAAGAGTCTGTCCATAAAGAGTCTTAGTAGAATCCTGTTGGTATCTTGGTCCAGCTCTGCAAGAACAAACCATTCCAGGCCAGGCAGTTGTGTTCTCAGATGAGGCTTACTCCCACCCCACCTGTTCACTGCAATCATATGGATCAGCAAAAATAAGAACAGCGGGATTACCATAATCAACATCATCTTCAGTGCCATGAATAGGACTGTAAGTGATACTGTGGCTGTTAGTACAGGCAACACTCCCAGGACTGGTTCTTCTCCTGGTTCCCAATGGAATATTACTGTATCTCCGATTCTGCATATAATCAGAGATCTGCTTTGAGGGACTCTCACTCTCTTGTATACCATCATGAGAGAGGATCTCACTACTACTACACCTCTCTTCCAGATTGTGAGTACTCATTGTCTGTCAGCAGCCAATACCACCGCTCCTGCGGTCCACCCTGGGAGATGGTACCAGCTTTGGTACTACTCTAGATCATTTAAGATGGTCAACACATACATCCTGTGCTCGCTTCAGGAGTCTACCATCTCTACTACTATGGGTCCCAAACTCTGTACCACTTTTCACCCCAACTGGTTCATTGGTGGACGATTGGTACTATCTGTGGAACTAACATCTCCAGTTCCTATGATATCATCCATGCCATGGTACTATCTCCTCAACATCAGCAGTGTGTATCAGATGAGGATTCTGCCTCAGTACCTTCCACTGTCACTTCAGTTCAACTCTTATCTTCCTCCTCAGGGGGGACTCTACCCCATCTTCTGGGAGACGCTACCCCATCTTCTGTGTCAGAGGATTACAGACTGCACTCAGATCTCCTCATCTGTATAGTGAAGTGCCTCTAGATCTTTTACCAACAGGACTTGGTCCAACCAGACAATCCCATTGTTTTCAGTAGTACATTCCAGATTGAGTGCTCCAGTAGCTCTCCCCCTTCCTCCTCTCTTTGATGGTGTCAGTAAAATCTTTCTGAGAGAAGGCAGCATCACTGTAAGCTACATCTAAGTGGCTGGAGAGCCTGTCAGATCCAGGAAGAAGGCTGTATTTTCGCTCTCTGGCATCCTAAAGGTAATTCTGTCATCATTGCTCCTTCTCCAGGAATAGAATCTCATTCCCCACTCCATGAGCTATTGGATTCTATGGGCAGGAAAGCCTATATCCTGGCTGCATTATCCATCAAGATGAACAACCATTATAGTCCTTCATGGGCTACTACCAAATGTTTCTATGGGACAAGATGGGTACCCTGATGAAATACCTCCCACAGGACAAAAAGGATATCACAGTCTTTTTTCTGGAGGCTGAAAATGTTGCAAGAGGCCAGATTACTTCCACCAAACATACAGCAGTATGTTCCACTCAGGCACTGGCAGGTGCAGTAGCCTTGCTAAGGCATGCCTGGCTTTAGTCTACAGCCCTAATGAGTAAGGTGTGAATGAAGAGCAAGGGCATGGCCTTTGATGAACTAGGTCTATTTAGGGACAGAACATGATGCAGATCACAAGCTAGCCACCACTGTGAGGAAGGTTGGCATAACCCCACAAACACCAACCAAACCCTATAGATCACAACATAAGCCTTCCTTTCATAGAGGACAGCTCCACTCCAGTTCTACTACGTCTGCTTCTAAGACAGTCCCAACTCCTTCAAGGAGGAAGGCTGTATCCTCTACTTCAGCATAATATGACAAGCACATGAACTCTGAAAGCAAATGGCATTTTTGACTACTGCATCATGCTGGTCAATTCTGGATCCCCACCAATACCACTGCATACTGTCTCTTATTTTGGCAATTGCCTCTGACCATTCCTCCATAATTGGAGAACATTATATCTGACAGATGGGCCCTCATTCTGAAGAGGATATTGAACAGAGTTTCATTTTTATTCCCCAAATTGCTTCCACAGTTCCATACCATCCATGACCATTCTGGAAGAAATTGACACACCTTTAACCAGAGGGTCCATAAAAAATATCTCCCCTTTAGAAAGGACTCTGGGATTTATCTCTAGATACTTCCCAATTACTAAATGAGATGGAGGGATGAGACCAATACTCGATCTAAGGAGCATCAACACCAACATGATGCAGTGCTTTCACATGGTCCTGTTAGCCAATATTCTTCTCCTCCTCTGGGAAGGAAACATTCACCAAAATAGACTTGGGGGTGTGCTTACTTCCATTTGAACATTCATTGCACCCATCAACATTTCCTCAGACTCAATATACAAGGCAATTACTTTCACTTCAGAGTCCTCCCATTTGGGTTGGCAACCACACTAAAGGTGTTTATGAAAGTGATGGCTGTAGTTGCAGCACAATTGAACTAAAGAAGATCGACTCTTATTTAGCAAAACAAAAAATAAAAGCACTAAATAAACAACAGAAGGAGAGCTTAAATGCAAATATCATGATGGCTGAGATTTCAAATGCCATTGGTAAATTAAAGACAGGTAAAGGCCCAGGACCTGACAGCTTTATGCCAATGTATTACAAAAAAAATGGAGGATGAGCTAATTTTCCCATTACAAAAGATCATTGGAAAGATAATAGAAGAAGGGATACCAATTTCATGGAATGAGGCTCAACTCACATAACCCTTATACCGAAGGAGGGAAGGGACATAAAAGAACTGAAAAACTACAGGCCCATTTCACTCTTAAATTGCGATTATAAGATATTTGTATTGATGCTTGCTCAGAGGTTGAAGAAAATATTATCACAGGAAATCCATGAAGATCAAAATGGCTTTTTAACCGACAGATATCCGAGGAATAACATAAGGACAATTATAAACTTAATTGAATATTACAAACAACATAATGAAAGAAAATTAGCCATGATCTTCTTGGATGCTGAAAAGGCTTTTGATAGGGTGAAATAGGCATTTATGAAAGCAGTCTTGGCCAAAATGGACATGGGGCAAAGGTTTATACATTGGATTGATTCCATCTATACAAACCAAACTGTGCAATTACTGGTAAATGGAGAAAGAACAGACAAATTAAGTATAAAGAAAGGCACCAGGCAGGGATGCCCCTTATCCCCCCTGCTGTTTGTAGCTACTATTGAGATTCTAATAGACAATATCAGAAGAAATGATAAAATCTTAGGCACAAAGATCAAGGGTTTTGAATATAAAGTAAAGGCCTACATAGATGATATTGTAGTTATATTAGATAACTCATTAGAACAAATAGATGAGCTGGGGAAAACCATCCAGGAATATGCAGAGATTTCCAGATTTGAAATAAATAAATATAAAACAGTAGTGCTTACAAAGAACATGAACAAAAAGCAAGAAGAAGAGATTACATACAGGACAGGCATTATTATTGAAAAGGTGAAATACCTTGGTATTTGGATCTCTAAAAGAAATACTGAACTATTTAAAAATAATTATACTAAACTATGGAATGAAATAAAAAATGACATTATTAGATGGTCTAAAATCAGTCTCTCTCTACCGGGGGAAATAGCATCCCTTAAAATGAACATACTCCCTAGGTTCATGTTCATTTTTCAGAATTTACCAATTATATACAACGAAAAATGCATTAGCTATGGCAGGCAGAAATATCTAAGTATATATGGTCCGGGGAAAAACCACGTATTAAATGGAAGTTGTTATTAGATAAAAAGGAAAGAGGAGGGTGTGCGATGCCAGATCTGCAACTATACTTCCAAGCGTACACTTTAACATGGGTTGAAGATTGGATATATTTGAAAGATAATATACTAATGTTGGAAGGGTCAGATAACAGGTTTGGATGGCATGCATACCTATGGTATGGAAAAGTGAAAGAAAATAGAGATTTTAACAACCACTATATCAGGAAAGCGCTTCTAAAAGTTTGGATGAACCTAAAGAATTTTTTTTTATAAAAAAATCCCCGTATAGATTTCATCTGAAGAAGCCCTTTTTTGGAAAGACAAAGAATAAAAACGAGCCTTGGATCAGGTACAAAGATATCCTTTCGAAAGATTTGACAGATTTTAAGATAAAATCTAGAGAAGAATTAGAAAAGGAGGGCCATAATTTACATTGGTTCCAATATAAACAACTATATGAATGATTTAAAATGGACTATAAATTGGAAAGCTTTGAATTAGACAAAAATAAAATAGATAAAATAATATGGAATAAGAAAAAGCAACATATAGCTAAATACTATAATACTCTGTTAGAAATAAAATTAGAGACAGAATACATAAAGGAACCAATGATAAAGTGGGCACAAGATCTTGGTCACGATATTGAATTAGACAGTTGGGAAAAGGCGTGGAGTTACACTCAGAAATTCACACTTTCCCAAAATTTAAAAGAGAATTTTCTGAAGATGTTCCACAGATGGTACTTAAGATTAAATAAGATCTACAATAAAGGAAGCAGGTACATGCCCTGGTAACTTCTCGGTTAGACTTCTGCAATGCGCTCTACATGGGGCAACCCTTATACCAAACTCGGAAACTGCAATTGGTGCAGAATATGGCAGCCAGACTGGTCACTGGGACGTCCAGGACCAGCCATATAACACCGGTCTTAAAAGACCTCCACTGGCTGCCTATCCGTTTCCGAGCCCAGTATAAGGTGTTGGTTATTACCTATAAAGCCCTAAATGGCTTGGGCCCAGGACACCTGAAGGACCGTCTCTCCCTGTACAATCCGCCCCGCACTCTCAGATCATCTGGGAGCCTTTTGCTAGATGTTCCAGAGACGAGACTTGCTACTACATCGCACAGGGCATTTTCCATCCAGGCCCCCCGTCTCTGGAACTCTCTCCCGTTTGAGCTCCGCTCCACCCCAACATTGAACCAATTTAAAAAAGATCTCAAAACCTGGGCATTCCAGCAGGCATACCCTTAACCTCACCCTTTAGCCTGCATATCTCGCCCCTCACCAGCATTGGGCATTGGCTTTTTTGTTATTGTTGTACTCTTGTATTTTAATGCAATTTTAATGTAATTTGTATTATGTTGTGATTTTTGTTATGTTGGAAACCGCCTCGTTATAAGAGAGGCGGTATAGAAATAAAATTTTATTATTATTATTATAAGAAGCACTTTATTCCATCTGTGGTGGAACTGCCAGTCTGCAAGAACATACTGGAAGAAAATTCACTGCGCAGTTGCTGAAATATTAGGAATAAGATTTCCCATGGACCCTGAAATTTATCTATTAAATATGATAGACAAGATCAAAGAAAAAATTACTAACTTAAGTTGGTAAATCATATTATATATGATCTCTGCGGCAAGGCTGATACATGCTTCAAAACGGAAAATGAAGGAAAACCCCTCCTTAGAGGAATGGATGATTAAACTTCAAGATATGATGGATATGGTCATTCTTACTACCACATTAAAAGGGAAAATGATAGATGAGGTTAAAGAAGGATGGAGACTGATAAAAGCTTTCTGGAAAAAGAAATGGAGAGATCTAGACAAATTTGACCTTTAAAGAATATATACATAGTATAATATATAATCAATATATATGATATTACATTATGCCTAATTTAATTACAAGACTATACATTCTCAAATTTGACAGTGTTTATAGATAAAATAATTCTCTGGTTTTTCTTCACAAACAAAGATTTAGGAAGAACTCATCCCACGCTTTCTGCAAGCGCGCTGATGACTAAAAAGGCCAATCTGAGATAAACAAGTCAGGTTGCAGAAAGCACAGCAGAAGGTCTCCTTGTGTGATGTTTCCGGGTTGTGATTCTTCCTGCGTTGTCGTTTCTCTTCAAGACTTGTTCTGCGTGAGTTCTCAAATAAGGCTGCAGCATTGTGGATAGTGTGTCTCCATGCCTCCTGATGTGAGGCCAGGGCGGACCATTGTTGGTGATCAATTTGGCCGAGCCTGTATCGCTTTTTATCTTTGTATCGCTTTTTTGGAGCACCCCTCTTACGCTGACCCGTGGCGAGTTCACTGTAGAGTACTATTTTTGGGAGGCAATGGTTCACCATCCTACAAACGTGCCCTGCCCAGCACAGCTGTGTTCTCAGTATCATGGCCTCAATGCTGGTGATCCCTGCTTGCTCAAGGACAGCAACATTGGTCACATAGTCAGTCCAGTGTATATTTAAGATTGTATGTATACAGCGCTGATGAAAGCATTTGAGGAGTCGTAGGTGGTGGCGATAGGTGACCCATGTTTCAGACCCATAAAGGAGAATAGACAGTACAATGGCTCTATACACACTGATTTTTGTGCTTTGCCTCAGGTGTTTGTTACTCCAGACTCTTTTGTAAAGTCTTCCAAATGTGCTATATGCCTTTGTAAATCTGTGATCGATATCTTTGTCAATCTTGGCATCTGAGGAGATGATGCTTCCCAGGTAGGTGAACTGCTGAACGGACCTAAGCACAGATTTGCCTACGGCACTGTGGGGATGGTGGTGTTCGTCCTGTGGTGCAGGCTGGTAAAGAACTTCCATTTTCTTAAGGTTGACTTCCAGCCCAAACAGCTCTGCAGCTGTTGCGAAGCAGGATGTTAGGTGCTGCAAAGCTGCTTCTGTGTGGTCAACAAGGGCAGCAGCATCAGTGAAGAGCAGCTCACAGACTAGATAGTTAGTAATTAGGAGAACGGGAAATATACAAGGAATGGGAAAGAAGGGTTAAAATAATATTTCTTTTATTGAAATACTCTGGTTGAAATAAGGAAGACATGGGAAGACTTAGGAAGGGAAAATTGAAAGATAGGAGTAGAAAGAGAAGAAGATAACAAAGATATGGATTATACATTATGCATTGGACATACACATAATGAATTTTTTATGTTAATGGTTTTTTTTAATAATGTAAAATTCGTATATGATAAGTTTGATGTTTAAAGACTACTTGGAAGTTGATTTCTTTAATAATTTTTTTAAAAAGTGATGGCTGTAGTTGCAGCACAATTGTGTGAGCAACATATACCTGTATTCCATTACATTAACATTTGGTTTTAGTTGTTCACTCCAAAGATAAACGAGGTGCAGCCATCCACATGGCCATGCATCTTCTCTCTTGTCTTGACCTTTGTGTAAGCTTTGAAAACTCTCTTCTTACTCCTGTGCAAGACAACATGTTCTTGGGGGCCTGACTATCCTCACAGGTGGATCGCACTTTCTTCCCAACCGAGAAAGCAACTCAACAAGGGTTTGGTGCTTTGGATTTGCTCCTGGAGCTTGGCCATAGTCTTGTCAATCATGAAACTGCCAGGTCACATGACCACATAAATGCTACCACTTGCTCAACTCCATAGAGACCAATGCAACTCTGGTTCATTAAAATGTTGGCATGTCCATTTTAGACATGACATTCTGCCTTCACTTAACACCTGTATTTCAGGACACCTGACTTGGTGACCTCACCCCCTATGCTGACTCAGGGTGTGCCTCTCCACCCCCACAACTGTCTATCACCATCATGACAGAAGCCTCTCTCTCAGTCTGTGGAACCTATAATTGTTTGCACTGAGTGCAGGGACACTGGACAACCATGAAACAGCACCTCTAGATGCTGGTGGTTCATGACTGAGTAGTCCAGGTGAAGGTGGACTTTACAACAGTGATGTGGTAAATAAACAAAGAAGGGGGGGCTCACTTCCCCATCTTGGCCATCAGAGCAATTCACCTATGGCACTGGTAAGAAAGCACTCTCCCATGACCTCCTCCACCATATTGCTCCCATTGGTGGGAGACAGGGAAGAGCCTCATAGAATCATAGAGCTGGAAAAGACCACAAGGACCATCTAGTCCAACCCTTGGCCATGCAGGAATACACAATCAAAGCATTCCCAACAGCTCTGCCTGGCTGGCAGATCTCCATCCTTGGGCAGGCTTATATAGGAAGAGGTGCTCCTTCAAGTACCAAGGCCCTAAGCCACTGAGGGTTTTAAATGTCAATACCAACACCTTAAATTCAAACCAGAAGCAAATTGCCAGCCCGTTAAAACGAATGCACCAACTGTGCCCATTCCTAAGGATGGCTGACTTGGCCACAGTGACACATGTCTCAATTACATCTCTATTGGATTACTATTTTAACATGCTGTATGTGGGGCTGCCTTTGATGACTGTTCAGAAACGGCAACTGGTCCAAAGAGCTGCAGCTGAATTGTTAACTGGGGCTGGTTATAAGGAGCACACAGTTTGTTGCAACAACCCCACTGTTTCTAGGCACAATTCAAAGTGCTGGTTATGACCTTTAAAATTCTATACAGCTTGGGTCCAGGCTATCTGAAGAACTGCATCTTGAGTTGATTCTTGACTTCACCACCTTCTGTTATTTGGTGGGAATACAGGAGAGGGCCTTCTTTGTGGCTGTTCTGTCTGGAACTCCCTTACGAGGGGGCCAGGGTGGCTTCTTCTTTGCTGTGTTTTTGGTGGCAGGTGAAGATCTTTTTATTCCAGCAGGTTTTGGGGATTTGGTTGTTTTATAAGAAAAGGGCTTTCTAGTGGGCTTGTACTGCTTTTATTCTTTATTTTTAAAGTAATATTTCAAATGGTTTATTTTTTATTTTTAGTTTAGTATTGTTTTAATATCAACTTTTCATGTTTTAATGATATCATCATCATCATCATCAATCTTTTATTTATATAGCACTATCAATGTACATGGTGCTTTACAAGAAAAAGAACAACAAAACAGTTCCTTGCCCTCAAGCTTACAATCTAATGATGACATGGTACAAAAGGAAAGGAGATGGTAGTAGGGGAAGGGATTAAGTCTAGCATTCTATTCTCTCCCTCCTTGGCCAGGGCAATGGCAGTTGGGATGAATGGAGGGCCATTTTGCTTTTTATGTTTTAACCATATTTGCTTTTATTGTAATTATTTTTCTTTTGTAAGCCAGCTTGCATTCGACTTTGAGAAAAAGGCAGGGTCATAGAATCATAGGATTGGAAGAGAATACAAGGGCTATCTAGTCCAACCCCCTGCCGTGCAGGAATACACAATCAAAGCACTCCCAACAGATGGCCATCCAACCTCTCTGAGAACAGCCACAAAGATATGAAAAGTTGATATGAAAAGTTAAAAACCTCCAAAGAAGGAGACTCCACCACACTCTGAGGCAGTGCATTCCCCTAGAACAATTCTTAGCATCAGAAAGTTCTTCCTAATGCTCAGGTGGAATCTCTTTTACTGTAGCTTGAGTCCTTTGTTCCATGTCCTTGTCTCGTGGACAGCAGAAAACAAGCTTGCTCCATCCTCAATATGACATCACTTCCAATATTTATACACAGCAATCATGTAACTTCTCAACCTTCTCTTCTCCAGGCTAAACATACTCAGGTCCCTAAGCCATTCCTTATAGGGCATGGCTTCCAGACCTCCCACCATTTTGGTCACCGTCCTCTGGGCACGTTCCAGCTTCTGGGTATAAATAAAATGATGGATGGATGAATGGATTCTTAAGGAGCAGTACTAGCTGCCTATTAGAGACTTTCTGTACCCCATTCAATATGCTGGTGATCATCCCTGAAGTCCTAAACATCTTGGGACCCAAATATTTGTGGGATTATCTTTCCCGTATCAGCCCTCCCCATATCAGCCTGTCCATAAAATAATTGTAGATGCTCTTCTTTTAAGTATTTTGGGTCAACAAGGGAGAAAAATTTCCTTGATGCAGTGATCTAACTATAGAATAGTCTACTTAGGGACATGTGATTAGCTGTAACAGTGCTTTTCTCTGAGCACCAGCTGATTTTTTTTTCACTTGCAGAGGTAATATAATTGGCAGTTTTCATCTGTTTAATTATTTTCTGCAGCTTTTCCTTGGTTTTTTTTTAATCATTTAAAAATAATTATACATTTAAACTTTATTTGTAAGCAATCCTGAAGTGCAGTTTAAAATTATTCTAGTAAATTTTTTAAAAGATAAATCCCTCCCCCAGTCTTTTGCTTGTTCTGCAGTCTTCAGCTGTTTCATGTGTACACAGATAATGGAGGGCTAATGGTCTGTATGGAGGGCTAATGGTCAAGTATTGACTCCTTGGTGAAGTCGTATATCAAAAACTGCTCGTATTTCTGTCACTAGATGACTAGGTGGCAATACAGGAAAGGATGTCATAAAGTGAATCCAGAGGTGGTTGAATGTCACCAGTTAGAATAACAAGTGCAAGTTATAGCTGTTTTCTGTGTCTTTTATCAGGTGGTCTGCAGTGCTGGAACTGATGCTCTGTACCACTCCAGTTCAAGACTGAAACTTACCACAAGGCTTTCTGAGGTCTGGAAAAGGAAAGGTATGCACAACTTTATCACTGCTAACTGCCTGCTTCTTACCACAATTCTCAGAGAATTGGAGGTTGAATCGTGTTCTGTGATGCACATTTCTTCCTGTGTAAAGTTAGTCTGGGGGAACATAAGGAGTCAGGTTATTAACCACTGAAAGAAGTATAGCCTGTATTGTTCACATAATGTGCTTCTTTTAATTTTTCATCCCTTCTCCTGCTGCAGTGTTCTAGACTTTGCTTGAAGGCCGGGACAATCTTGAAAGAAGTAGAGCTTTCAGGGATAGACACCAATCCATTTGAACATAAGTGTGCAATCTGTGTGCACAATCTGCTTTTTCTGAAAGCCCTCTGTCTAGTAGCTACCTTATGGGACAAAGCAATTTAGTATGTATGCTACCACAAAGAATCTACTTCCAAGTTATATACCCTTACTGCATTCCATTTTAGCAGTGTTTTGCTAAGTCCCCAAGCTTGTTTAACCTTAGTACTTGTCTAGAGAGAGGGAGACAGCTTCTCATGCACGTTGATCAGGGATGGGGAATGAAGCCTCTAGATATTCTTGGGCTTCAGCTACATCAGCCTCAGATAGCATGGCAGTGGTCAGGGACAGTGATGGTAATCTTGATTTTTCCAATTACTGATGGATGTTGAGAACAATGAACCAGTTCTTCATTGTGTAGCTTCAGGACACTTGGGATTTTCTTAAACGTATTTAGCCTTGGTTTTATCTTTGTTTCCTTCCACTCTACTATTTCTTATATTCAATGTATTGCCAGGTCAATGTTCTTCTTTACCCAGTTGCAGAAATATGAACCATTCTCCCTGTCGCCTTGCCAAAAACTGTGGCCCATGGCTTACCTAGGAGACTACTGAAATTATTTTCTCTCTTCTGTTATTATTTATTTCTAAGATGCATGTACCGTGTTCCAATTTAAAAAAATCCCAAAGTTGTTCAGATTTTTTTTAAAAAAAGCAATAAGCCAAAATGTTAATAAAATAAAATAAAATAAAACAGTAAAATCCATAAAAACATTCATTAAAAAAACAAGGATGGCTGATAGTGTTAAATGGTGAGAAAATGTTTGGTAAACAGTAGGTCTTCAGTTGACAACAGAAACATTCAGCATTGGGAGCCAATCTGATTTAAATGGGGAGACCATTCCACAGGTGGGAACCTCAACAGGGAAGCTTCTTGTGTCTTCTCTTGTCTCATGTTGGTCCTTTTATATCTGCACAACACAGTTGCCAGAACCATTCATCTTTCTCAGTGCACTCATCATGTGACATTCCTCGTTATATTACTATACTAGTTTCCTATTCACTCCCAGATCCAACACAAATGTCTTAGAGTTCAAAGGAGTTATATTACTATACTAGTTTCCTATTCACTCCCAGATCCAACACAAATGTCTTAGAGTTCAAAGGACATAGTCTTACCTCCTTTTGCCTCCCTGCTCTTAGATCCTGATACATCCCTGCCCATGATCTCTATTCTTCTAGTGCAGGGTGGGCAACTGTAAAAGGTTAGGAGGATGCAAATTGGCCCTGCAGGAGATGTTGGAGGGTTCTACCTCCCATTGGATTTTCCCTCGGTTCCCTCCCAACACACCTTAGTCAATTTTCAGGTCACATCCTGTTGGAAAAAAATGCCTTTCCTGGGCCTAAAATTATCCAGGGGGGGAATTGTGGCAAAATTGTCCCTGCATCCTCTAGGTGAGGTTTGAGGGCATTTGGGAATATTTTTTTTTAAAAAAAGGAAGCCCTGTGGACTCCCACCAAAAGCTTGAAAGTTTGCATGTGGTCCATGAGCTACACTTTCCCCACCCTGGCTCTAGCCAATCACTGTACTGTCAGAAACCTCTTGTTCAGTCAAAAGACTCACTCTTGCTGCCCTGCTGCCCCATAGACTTGGAAGTGGCTTAAAATAGAGGTGGGAAGGTTCGGGGCGGGGGGGAATTAAAGAATTCTAGAAGTGAAGAATTTCAATTTTAAGGAGATGTTCATTTCCCCGCCCCCCTGGAGACTTCACATGATTGGGCTTTCAGAACATCTGTGTTATTCCCTGCATTTCTATGAAAACTTCAGCAAAACACACTACTTAATTAAGCTAAAGCAGAGACAGTTGAAACAACAGGCTCAATACATGGGCAGTATACCCAGTCTTGCCCCCATCTTGGAGCCCTGCAGTCCTGATGACTCAGGGCCTTTGCCCCATTCCGCTCCTGGGCAGTCCTCATGACCCCTGATGGAAGGTGGGGTAGGGCCCGATAAAATGTTCTATAATAATATCTGCTTTAAACTGCTGCTGCCAAGAAAAACGAATTGGGCCCTCTGTGACCACAGGAGCCTGTTCCAGCATGCCAGACTGTCGCTTCAGCTCCATTTCCTTTTGTGGAGAAATGTCATTCAGTTTGGCATTTTTCTGTATATATGATCTTGTATATATATATATATATATATATATATGTGCATAATCATTAGTGTTGTAAGATGGGCTTTATGAACTGAATGCCAGTGATGAATATAATGGTGCAACACAATAAGAATTAAAGGCAACAGATTCTGTGAAGAATTTTTTACTTCTCACATGGCTCTAGGGCCAGACTGGGCAGCATGCTAGGATTTGTGGCAGGGATGGTGGTGGTAGTATTAATCTGCCAGAATCCAGTAGGAACAGCACTGTTGAAAACGTACATTTACTGATGTCTCCACTGCTGCCACTAAAATCCTAGTGATTCTGTGTGAGGAGCATGTGACGTATTCTTAGAAGAAATGTATTCTTGACAACGTGCAGTTTATATGAATTATAATTCTAATTTCCTGGTTTGGATGGAACAGGAAGCTGGTTTACTAGAGCAGGGGAGAATCATGTAGCCTGCAGGCAGAATGTGGTTTAGTGTGGCCCTTGGGACCACTCTCAATATTATTATTTTTTTGTCAGAAAAAAGTTGTTTTTCAGCTGAAAAAAACACGTGACCTGCACAGAAACCTTTTATGACACTATTAGGTACTTTTCCCCCACCCCCACCCAGCCAACCTTCCGAAAACAGCCTAAGTGACCAGAAGTGACATGTATTAAAAACAGTGGCTATTTCAATGTAACTGTGGTCCTCTAGAGCTTCAGAGGAACTCAAAATGATACCGCACAGCCCTCTGAGCTTCATAACATTTGTAATTCCTGGACTTCAGGCTTTCTGGTTGGTTGGTTTGATCTGTGAAGAAAGAAGTGAAGGAGATGGATTCACAGGCCAAAGTGTCTTTTATGCTTCAGCTTAAGCCAGAATATGATCATCAATGAAGCTGAAGTGTGTTATAATGATATATGTGTGTGTTATTGGTCATCAGGTTGACTTCTACTTATGGTGACCTGTGTGTGAGACCCACGAGCCTCCATCATCTATTTCTCTGCTCAAATCTTGCAAACACAGTGCCTTGGCTTTCGTGATTGGGTTAATCCATATGTAGCATGCTCACTCTCTTTCCTGTTACCTTCCACTTTACTAAGCCTTATCAACATTTCCAGTGAGTCATGTTATCTCATATGTCCAAAATATGATCGCCTCAGTTTATGAGAACTCTAAAAATGCCACTATTCAGTAACAGCATTAAAATAATTGCCTAGTTCTTTTCTGTATCAGACTGAGATTTTGCAGCTGATAATGCTTATATTTAATTTGTATTGATTTTATTGATACAATGTAATTACTTAACACAGTTAGGATGATGTTATTAGCTGATTGGTTTATGAAGTTTTGATGATTATGGTGATGATATGCTAGCAGCCTCAAGCACAAAAATGGAAAGGCTGAATCAAAGCTAATATACAAATACTTTTAGTGGGATAGGATGTAGGTATTTCGACTAAAGATGCATTAAGCATGGGCAAGAGAGATCAGGTGTGTTAGAAATGTTAAACGTGTTATATGTTTTGTTACGAGCTATTATTGGAGTGGTAGCAAACTGTATTTGAGGAGAGGTTTTCACACTTCACATTCCTTGTTAGAGGGTAAATGATATAATAGCAGTTAAATTGGAGTGTATGGAAAAGGTATTGCAATCAATGGTGGTTGTTGATGCTGACATTTAAAATTAAAACATATCCATTGTCATGAGCTATGAGAATCCATTTTTATGACAGATCTGAATCCCTCTAACAAGATAATTGTAGCATGTTACAAATCATAGCTAAGTTAAAACATATTGAAACATTTTAAATGTAATTTTGAAATGCACATAGGCTTCCTTCCTTCCTTCCTTCCTTCCTTCCTTCCTTTCTTTCTTTCTTTCTTTCTTCCTTTCTCTTTCTTTGCATTTGTAAAAATCAAATTTGTGGCCTGGAACTACTAGGTACTAAATTTTCCTATCATTATACAAAGTAGCAAAATATGGATTTTAACAGGCCTTGTTTTCAATTCAAGTGAACATTAAGTACATTCTTAATGGTCTGATTTGCTGGGAAGAGACTATTATAATAATCTTCTTCTTTTTTTTTACAGCCCATATCTGAGATGAACTTGCATCACTTATTACAAAGTTTATGCTTTGGGAGACATTTTCACGGCATCTCAAAATGATGCCTGACAGTTCTTGGAATTAGTCCTTAATGATACCATCTTCCAAAAAGAATTGTTGCTCAAACATACTTGATTGTTTTGCAGTTAGTGGCTAATCCAGTAGCTATTTTTGAACCATCCAACAGGTTTGTATAAAGAAAGAACATTGTAAATGGATGTTGTCTCTTTAGCAGTATGAAATAGTTGTGGAAGATAACCTAACTTGGAAGCACAAGTAATAGGTATGAAAACACCCTAATTTTTAATTGACTTGAACACAGAACTCAAACACTGCTAGCTTAAGAACAGGGAAGATGGAGTGTGGACCTTTTGTAGTTGTACTATATAATAAAACTGGAGGTTCAGCTCAGACATCATGCTACACCTTTGCTTAGCACGTAACTAAATCAGTTTGACCTTCCACACAGACAATCAAGCCATAATTTAGACCTGCTGCTTTACTTTTATTCTCTGTCTGTTGAGTGTTTCTGTGGTGAGGTTCAGTAACCTCTGGAAACAAAACTATTGTAACTGTGGTTAGTAAATAGAGATGGAAAAAATATTCCAAAATAGTCAGAAAATGGTTGAAAAACATGTTTTTCCAGTGTCGAGAAACCCCGACAAGAAGAATTCTAGATAGACAAGAATCTTCTCAGTTTGGGGCTGACTCTGCGCAAAATTTGCACATGTTTGTTTTGTGCAGAAAACAGCATTTCTGTGCAGGAAACGGCATTTTCTTCATGGGAAATAATATTTTAATGCAGAAATATTAACTACTGCACAGAAATTTTGTGTAATTTGTTCTGTGTAAAGTTTGCACATGGTTCATTTGTATAGAAAACAGCATTTTCTGTGCAGACAATGGCATTTTCTGTGCAGGAATTAATATTTTCCCTTTGAAATATTATTTTCCACAGAGAATTCTAGGATATTCAGTGGTAAAGCAGTAAAGCAGGCTGGAGTTTCAGTTTGACAACATCTGAGGGTTGCATGATTCCCACCCTTGCAAACCATAGTGAAGCTTTCTTAATTGCCACAACACCTTTTATTTTATTTTTTTTTTATTTAGTTAGTTAGTTATACCCCGCTCTTCAGCCACACGGCTATCAGAGCGGCTTACAAATTGTTTTAAGCAATAGCTATTTACACATCTACACTGCATTAAACAGTTTCCAATGTGTGTTAGCTAATTGCCCCCCACAAGCTGGGTACTCATTTTACCGACCTACGAAAGGATGGAAGGCTGAGTGAACCTTGGAGCCGGCTGGAATCAAACTTGCAACGTGGTGGCTTGCAGTACTGGCATTTAACCACTGCGGAATCAGAGACTAGATAACTTTCTAAGGTGCTGTGAAATTACCATATATACTCATATATAAGTCAATTTCATGTATAAGTCAAGAACAGGTTTTGGGGCCAAAATTATGGATTTTGATATGACCCGTGGATAAGTTGAGGTCATATCAAAATTCCATCTACTCTCTCCACCATGGTGGGGATGTACCAAAGGGCCACTGTCATGTGTCCCCACACCTGATGTGGGACACCAGACACCACTTTGCATGGCACCTTTCTCTCTTTGGTCTTTCCTTCCGCCTTCTCTCAGCAAGTTCCCCAGGAAGAAGTGGAGGCAGTGGTGTCTTCCTTAAACAGTCATTCATCTTGCATAGGAGGAAACACTTCCAACTCCACCCCTTCTCAGCCTGGTCTTCGGTTCTGAGGAACAACGAGCCCACTGTGGTGGGGAAGCCTCTAAAGAGCATCTGGAGAGAGAGCCAAAGGGCCCATTGCTTCCTTCAGGCTCTCCCAAGATGGACAATGCTCTTGGACTCCCAGAGCTTAGTCCATGCTGAGAGAGCCTGAAAGAAGCACCCACCCTCTTTCCTCTCTCCCCCGTGCCAGAGAAGTCACAAAAGAGCCGCCACCGCCACCGCCACCGCCACCACCACCACCACCACCACCATTTTTTCGAGCAGGCATTACAAAAGGTCAAAAGAAGCACTGCGGCAGACAGAGATACCACATTCACCCATATATAAATCGACCCAGTTTTTTGGGGGGTCAGTTTTTTGACAATTTTTTCAACTTATACACAAGTATATACAGTATTATTTTCTTGAATTAGACCCCTGTGTTTTTCAAACAGAGGACAGTACTGTCAAAGGAGAATTTTCTTTTTCCTTTCCATTGTTCCTTTGCTTTCCCTTAGTTGCTATTCACTACTGTCTTATCTTATTCCAGTGTTCTCAGTACAAACCTCAGCACAGTAGGTCTAATGTAGATTGACGCCTTTGCCAGAGGACTGATTGAAACTTGTGTCTTATAGTTGCTAATGTTCACTGAACCATTTTATTGAAGATAAAGTAAATAAAATAGATTGCCATATGAGAATTCTCTGAAATCAAATGGAATAATTTGACAGGTTTAAGCCTGTGAAAAGGCAAAGCGCTGAAGCAGATGGGAATACTTTCTATACACAGCATACAGGAAAAAAGTTTTCATTGTGTGTGATCTTAAAAGCACTAGTAACTGTAGGCAAATTATAATGCTGAAAATCAATTAATAAGGTTTAAAAATGATTAATATGCTTTTGATTGTTGATAGAACATTTTTAAAAATAAAAACAATTATTGTGTATTTTAAAACTGGATTTGTTAAATATTTTACTGTTTAAAGTATATTTTGAAGATATTATAAATCTCTATGATCTCATTTTGTTTGAATAAAACTGCATTGCTTTTTGAAATCTCTTAGGCAATGCAGTGAAAGAGAAACAGATAAATATTTCTGGCAAGTCAATAGAATTGTTTAGTCCAGTGCTTCTCATGCTATCTGATGTGAGGGACTGGAATCTTCCTTTTCCTAATGTTCCAGGGACTGGCACCATATTTGTACCTTTAAGCTGCAGTTATTTATTTATTTCCTAGAAACTGTCTGCAGATTGGCAGCTGATGGTTCATGGACTGGTAGTGGCTCCCCAACCACCACTTCGAGTTGTACTGTTTTAGTCCACTTGCAGCATGCTAACTTTTACATTTTTTTTGGACAAAGATCAGCTTATATGACTGTGTACATGGTCAACGGTCAAACTTGTATAGGGAGGAACCTGCCAGCCTGCATGTTCTCAGGTGCTTATCATACCAGTTGTTTGTTTCAGGTCATTCTGCTTGAAAATTGCTTCTCCTTTACTCAGAAAGGTAGCAGAATGGCAATGTACTCTTTCACAGCATCACTGCATTTGCACTTCAATTGTGTTCTGTGTTTGCTTTCTTGCACTTGAAATACTACAATACCGTTTATACTATCCTGTTTTCCCCAGCTCACACTCCTTGATTGGTGTTGTGTGTGTGTGTGTTTTAAGGGAATCTTTAATTTCTCAATTGTACAATCACTCAATTACATGATGACACTGTTAATGGAACCATCCCCATTCCCCACCCAGATCAGGAAGATGAACACGCAACACACAATTTCCACCATTTTTTCTATGCTTTCCCCTCACGAACCAACATTTGACCCAGTGTGTTATGCACATTACTCTTTAAAATTTTGGGTGTTTACTCTTTAAACTTTTCTGAATCCTGTGGCTTTGTTTGGCATTAATGCTAAAAAAGATTACACTGAAATTGTACTATTTGTGCTACTCCCCTTATTAAAAGAAAATAATTTAAAATAATGAAAAAAATGCCAGAGAATAAGTGTACAGCAGTTCTGTTTGGAATCCTGGTAGCCTCTCAGCCCAACCAGCAGAAGTAGTCATGGGTTCCTCTGCTGGAGATCTGCAGGGAATCCACAAGAGAAGTGCAATGAAACCATACCCCCACTGTACCCACTGTGCTCTCGTTATTGTAACAAAGTAGAATGAGACATTCACACCCAAAGTGGTTACTAAATTAAAGTGGGATGGGGTGATTAGTTGATTTTTTTCAAGCGGGAAAAGAATAAATCTCCAGGAAGAGAAGGGACTAATGCAGTGCAATTGTGGTATGACAGTGTCATGTGATAAGCTCCTAATTCATAACTCACATGCATGCCCGTGCTGCAATTATGATATTTTTTATTACAAATAACACAACTCAGCTAGTGGTAAGTATTAGCAAGACTGGATCTCCAGGGGTGGTAAGTTTTAGCAGGTTGGGATTTTAACTGGTGTGGGCAGAACTGGGTTGCCACTGATGGTAGGTGTTACCAGGACTGGAACTTCACATGTGGCAGCAGTAGCAGGATTATGCCTCCCTATAGATGAGAGATTAACAGTACTGTTTGGCAAGTTATTTCTGCTTAACCCTTTGGCCTCTTCTGAGCTGAACAGCTGGATCTTTTGGCAATCCCCATGATGCGCCATGACTAGCAGCCCAGTGCTGCACATTAAAGGTGGTGGTTGAGGATGATGTTGACCGTTTGGGAGTGGGTTCTTCTGTGAGTTGAGGGTCACCATTGTGGCCAAGGTATTTTTTGTCACAATTTCTGATTAGGCAAGTTAATATAAGAATGTATTTCTCCAGTTTTGTCTTGTCACATGTTTTGTAGCCCATATTGGATGAGCTTAATTTTGAGTTTTCAAGTAACATAATTCTAGTTGTTGTCCCAATCATTGCATCAACTTCAGCTCTTTTGCAAGTTGGGGGCTTGTTTGTTTATATAGTGTGAGATATGCTGAGGAGCAATCAGGTCAATTGCTTGGGTCATTTTGCCATTTCTGAGTGTGACTAAAATCACCTGCCAAGGTGACAGGTTATTTCCCAAGAGTCATCTAGAAACTATTAAGATCCACCTGAGTCTTGGAGTAAACCATCTTAATTGACTCTTCTCCCCTGGCAGAGGTTTTCAGTGTCAGTAAATCTGAACCCTATCTGGTGCCAATCTTTTCATGACCATAGAACCGCTGAAGGTTTCTCCAAGCCCAGTTCATACTATCCCACCCAGCACAGAAAGCTAGATGGAAACTATATTCTACTTAGTTAAATACATAGTGTTTGCCATGCAGGCCATGAAATCATGACCCACTCCAAAAAGGTCAGCCTCAGCATGCATTTGTTGGAGTCCTGCAGCAAAACCAGCTTGATAGACTCCCACTCCTAGACTGTTCTGCCTCACTCAACTGGTTTAGTTGCAGGACTCTAACATACATACTGAAGCTGCTTTGTTTGGAGTAATTCAAGTTGGTTGGGTAATAGGCTAGCAGAATACATGTTATGCTTTTCTTATCCCTTTCCTCTTCATTGACTTCCTCTCTTCCTATCCTTGGAGTTTTGCAATAGTAAAAAATGATAAACTCCTACAAATTTTCTGAGTTTATTAGGAGGCAGTAGCACAGCTAAGATTCTAAACTACTGAAAAATATTTTGTCTCTCCACATATAAAGCAACACCAATACTGCAGCAATGTAAGGGAAGGAAAAATTCTAGCTGTACTATTTAGAGCAGCAGTTCTGAAGCACTTTCCCCATGGAACATTTGAAGATTCCTGAATTTTTGTTATACCGTTGAATAATCTTAAAAATTTATTCAAATCAAACATTTTATTAATATTGGACATATCTAAATCCATGCCACATTGCAAAAATCATAGACCGTATGTTAGGTTGCTAAGAATGCCTGGACTGGTGAAATTGCAAAGAATGAATAGTAAACAGCAGCAACACCTAATGAAAACAGAGAGCTCAAGGCCAGAGTTTTGTTTGCTTGATTAGCAATACAGCCCTCATAAAAATAGCCTTGGCTTCTCCATCAGAAAAAAAAAGTCATATGTAGGCCCATGTATAGATATTTTTCATTGTTCTACAACCTTTCCACAAACCACCTAAATAGATCTGATGGATTACCAGAGGTGTACATTCAACAGTATGAATACAACTGCCTTTGAATGTTTCCTGCTTAGTATTGATCCATTTCCCAAATGTATAGGTGGCTGTTTTGAGATTATAGGTAAGCCTTTGTTTGTTTGGCTCAGAAAATCTGGAACAATAGCACATAGATTCAGGAAAGCATCGTTGTTGGGGGGGAAAAGTTTGTATTATAATGTTCAGTATATACTTATCTGTTTTTTTGTTGTTGTTTTTTTGCTGAGAATTGTTTTATACACTGGGCCCTTCGTATCCATTGGGGTTGGTTTCAGGAACCCCCATGGATAACAAAATCCATGGAGGCTCAAGTCCCATTATACAGTTGCCCCTCCACATTCACGGATTTGACATTCACGGTTTTAAGTATTCACGGTTTGAAAATATTCTTAAAAAAATAATTATCCCAAAAGCAAACCTTGATTTTGCCATCTTATATCAGGGACACCATTTTGTTTTGCCATTGCATATAATGGGACTTGAGTATTCACGGATTTGGGTATTCACGGGAGGTCCTGGAACCAAACCCCAGCGAATGTGAAGGGACAACTGTATATAATGGCAGAGTAAAATGGTGTCCCTTATATCAAATGGCAAAATCAAGGCTTGCTTTTTTGGATTTTTTTTTGGGGGGGGGGAAGAAATATTTTCAAACCATGGATGGCTGAATCCATGGATACAGAATCCATGGATATGGAGGGCCAACTGTAAATTCTGATGCATGCATGCTTTGCTCACTTCTAAAGCATTTTGTCTTTAATTTGGAAATGCACATATGTACCCTTTTAAATATATATTTTTTCTTTTTATATAGTCATGTCTTGAAGTCTGAGTTTTTAACATGTTAATAGATAACTAACTGCCATTCCTGTAAAAATAGTTGCATATCTTCCCATTAACTGTGCTGTGTTAAACTTTAAATATTGAGAAAACAAATATTGAAAGTGGGCTTCTAAAATATCAAATGTCCTATAATAATTTTCTTTAAAAGAATTATGTCCTGGCTCTGCACTATAACTGTTTTGCAGCTGTAGTGAAATTGTGTGGTTCAGCGAGATGGTTTACCTTTATTGTAAGCTACTCGTATCTCTCCATATGTGATGACTGCTAGTAGCATTGGCTATGTTCACAAGTAATCACTGTCCTATAGGCATAATAATTAATAGAGGGTAACACAGCTATAGGTGAAGAAAGAAAAGAAGCATAATGTTAAGAGTAGTGGGGAAATGGAAACAGGGTTAATATTTCTTTAAATATTTTCTTAAAGATACATTTAGGTTGTTGCTCTTCTTAAGGTGATTATTTCCTGTGGTTAATATAAGACACTTTAAAAAAAAAAGTGGCTTTGACCTCATTTGACCTTTCTGGCGTTCAGTCAGTTTAAAAGGTTTGTAAGACGCTTAATTACCAAACGGTATGATCATTATTCATCTCATCATTTGATATAGAACGTCAAGTGAATTGCCTCCCTGGAGTGCACTGTGTTTCACAGATCAATAGATTTAGTAAGAGCTTGAAGGAGAGCTTTAAACATTCATAGAAGAGAAAGGAGAGTGTATCCTGCTTATAAAATGGTTTATGTAGATATTTGATGTGAGTTCAGTGGAGTTACTTTGTGCCTAAGCAACACTTATTATTTTTATTGTTTCCCTTTTTCATTACATTTTTTATGATTTTAGCTTAAGTTGAAATGTGCATGTCACTGTTGTTTTAAACTATAAAATACAACATGCTGAACAAAGAGCACTGAATATATGTACTTATGTTGTTGTTGCTATGTACCTTCGAATGGACTCCAACTTTTGGCGACCCTATCATAGAATTTTCTTGTCAAGATTTATTCGGAGGATGTTTGCTGTTGTCTTCCTCTAAGGCTGAGAGAATGTGATCTGCCCAAGGTCACTCACTGGCAAAGTGATGGTCTCCTGGGGTCCTAGCCCAACACTCAAATCCCCATACCATGCTGGGTAGATACATGTATATTTAGATATAAATATATATATATGTGTGTATATATATATATATATATATATATTTCTAACACAACACTTCCAGCACTGTGTTAAATGCTTTAATGATTGTTCCTGGTACTTTAAGCTGGTTACAAAACAAATAGCTGTACCCGGCGTAACATATGCTGTTATCCCTCTCCTCCAACATGCTTGGGAAGGGGGAGACCAAGTTCTGCCACTTCCTGAGGAAAGGAAGCCCAGCTTTGGGCTTTACTCCCAAGTATACCTACTCAGGATTGTGGCACAGGCCTCCAAGGCAGCCACAAGAAACCCGGCTCTGGTGGCATGTGCAGGGTTTGGCTGAACAGCCCAGAAGAGGCGGGGGGGGGAGAAACTGTTTACTCGTGAATAAACTCCCGCGGACCTGCCTGGCATTGCGCTTGGGGCTTGCAGCTACTGGAAGTTTTCCATATGTTTCCACTCCCAGTGTGCTGATTGGCCAGCCAGTGGAGAGCTTTGATTGATTGGGAAGTTTCCTAAGCAGCCAATCACCACACTGGGGATGGCAACATACCTAAGCGTTTTTTATATATAGATTGAAACCATCTGTTTTAATATTTGTGGTGCACACCCTGATTTGACCCAGCACAGAAAGTGCTGAACATTATATATGTGCGTACCTGTGTTTAATATTTTTAAGATACATTTTTAAAATATTTCTCTTAGTTTTAATGTAGTTTTATCTTATCTTGTCTCACATATTAATCACCTTCAATATGTGAGATAAGATAAGATCAAAACTACATTAAAAAGTGTATGTTTTGACTTCTATTTCATAATTTTAATGCAAACATTAAAAACGGTTCTCAATATTTTTTTTTAAAAATGCTACCCTTAATAATGGGTCTTGCTGAAATGGACCTTTTAAGAAGGAAGCCTTTGATATAGCTAAAGCATTCAACAAAAGGCTAATTCATACAAGCAGAAATACTGCCACATTTCCTTCTTGCAATTATAACTGGCTCACTTGTTGCATACATGAAAACAGTTTGGGAAAGTTACTTTTTGGATTACACTGGCTGTACTCGATGGAAGGGTCTTGAAGTTGTAGTCCAAAATGATAAAATGGTAATAAATGTTAAAATGAATCAGAACTACACAATACACATAGCAGTGAAGAAATCCTTCCAGGCATAAGAGCTCTGGACCTGTTAGGATAATAATACCAGTTGGGTCCAGCAATACCAGTGAGATTCAGGCTGTATGAAGGACCATATTTTTCCACATGAGCGTGTCTGGGCCCTGAGATCTTCCAGCCCTCTCTCAATCCCACCTCCCTCACAGTTACATCAAGAGTGGACCTTCTTAGTGGATGCTTCTAGCCACTGGGATGTCCTTCTTAGGGAGGCTAGAATAGCCCCTTACTTGCTGTCTTTTGATTGGCAGGCAAATACTTTTCAATTCTTATAGTCAACCTTCCTTATCCACAGATTCCGTATCCATGGATTAAAAAGAAATATTCCAAAACCCAAACTTGCTGCTTACCATTTTATATAAGGGATGTCATTTTACTTTGCCATTGTATATAATTGGACTTGAGCATCCATGGATTTTGGTATCCACAGGTGGTGGTAGTCCTGGAACCAAACCCCAGTGGATACAAAGGGCTCACAGTACAAGCTTTCAGGATCTTTTTTTTTTTTAAAGAAATAGGGTACTGCACTCTTTTAAAAATTTTTTTTAATATATATTTAAATTGTTTTCATTGTTATTGATATTTTAATTACATTTTAATTATTATCTTTTGTACGCTTTTATTTACATTGCATCTGTTTCGTTTGTAAGCTACCTTTACTCATTTTTCTGGGGACATAGATGGAATATAAATAAAATGAATCATCATCACCATCATGAAAACAGCTGCAATATATGTATAAATGTTTCGCATTTACATATTAATTTTTCTGTATAATTATTTCAGGTATAAGCAAAGTCTGAGGCCTGGTATAGTTGTGGGCTATCATTTACTCAGTTGCTTTACTTTAGACACTTTCTACAGAAGGAAGAGAAATATAGACATCTTCTATTTTTATATTATTTCTGGACATACATTAAAATAACTATAATATTTAGAAAACACTTCTCAGTCAAGATTGGCTCTCAAAGCAGATAGTATGACAAATAAATTAGATCATAAATATATATAAAAAAATAACCATTCCTGGGTGGGATGGGGTGGGGGAAGTGACATGGGAGCAATGAGAAAGGCAGAAATGTCTGCAGCTCTGAATGTTGTTGTTTGCATGTTTTATGCTTTGTATAGCTTGTGAGTTGTACTAGGAGTACAGTACCTGCAGAAAAATAATATTGGGAAATGTTAAAATACCCCAGTCACATGGATCTTTTGACTTTATAAATCAGTCCTTCTACCTCCTAATTTTGCATGTGAATGGGGCAACTATGTGACCAACAAAAGTAGCATAAAAGTAGTATCATGTATAGTTTGGCACTGTAATAAAGAAATAGGATTTTCAGGCATCTTTTTACTCACCCACCCTAACCTACAGTGTGTTCAAAACTGTATTTCTGTGCATGAAAAAACCCCTGACGGTTCTCTTCCTTTGACTACAAGATTGTAAAGAGAAGACCATATTTTTGAAGCTGTTTATTCTTCTTGGCTGATGGAGAGATCTCTCATGGGAACTCTATTGATGTTGCAGGAAGACAGTCTTATCTGGTTTGAGAACAACCTGAAAAATATGTCAGGGGACTTTCATAGATTTAGATAACTCACTATGAAATCCTTGTAAATGTAAAATCTAATTTGTCTATGCTCTTATGCACCAGCATTGTTCAAGGTCAGATGAACCTATGTAAAGTACAAGGAATATCTTTGAGATGCCATTACTGTGTTTTTCTCTATCCTCTTTGTACAGCAACTGTTGAATTGCAGAAAACCAAATACAGTGGGCCCTCCATATCTGTGCGGTTTTTGTTCTAGAATCTCCTGCAGATAGCAAAAACTGAGTGGTTGAGTCCCATATAATTCAGTGGTGGCAACATGCATGCAGATGCTTCAGTGAGTCCGCATGAACACTGCTGCCACTTTAGGTATGGGGCATGATGATTCATGGTTGCTCAACCATCCACCCATGGCTAAGGAGGGCTCACTGTAACAGCAGATATGGTAATACTAAAAAGGAGTAGAAAAGTATAATCCATGCTTACTCTTTTATTCTTATCTGGAGGACTGTGTTCCAAGTTTGTATAACCCCTTACCTTGTGAAGGTGCACGAGTAAGTTGGGGATGCATCCCTGAGAATGGCAGGCTGAGTCTGCATAAGGAGGTATCAGCAGATTGAACACAATGACTGGGGTCTTGTCTAGATGGGCTGTCTTAGATCCCTGCATTACAGACAATGCAGGACTTTTGCCCCATTTTGCTCCAAGAAGCCCTAAGGGCCCCCAGGGCAAAGACGGGAAATATCGGGTAAAGCCTGATAAAATGTTTCAGCAAAATACCCGGGGGGGGGGAGAGTCTAATTTTGGAAAAACTGGATTGGTCCCCAGGAGGCCATACCGCCATGTAGGCCTATCTCGGCAGCTGCCACCTTTTTTGTCCACATCACATTCTCTGAATCCAGGAAGCAAGCCTGGTCACATGCAGGGGGCCTTGATCACTTACTGCAAGCCTCTTTACTAATTTTGGAGAGTGTGACATGGATGGAAGTGGGGGCAGCTACGGAGAAGATCTAGCATGTTTGTGTGGACTCCTGCTCATTTTGTGCAGGTAATGGGGGGGGGCAACAGACCTGAGCAATGTTGGTAAGCTGTTGTATGCTGTAGACAAGGCCTAGGTCTATTGTCTGGTGCCTGACACCACACATACCTGACAGAGGGATGGTGGGAATAAGGCTTCATTGACTATAGTGATTCCTTTTTGTGTGTACAGCTGTGCACACAGGTTGACTGGAGTGAATTCTGTCCCGCATGAGTAACTTTGTAAAAAATAAATGAATACTGATTTGATTGATTTCAGTCGAGTCAGCACTTTCCCAACTGTAATCTTGCTAGTTAAGATGTTCCATGTTTGTTTTTTGAAAGGACGTGTTAACTTTTCAGGTCAGGGAAAAACCATAGAGCAAACATGCAAGAGAAAGAACTGCCAGTTTTTGGAGTATTGTCTTTTGTACCTTTGACTCTGATAAGACAATTTTATTATCTTAGTGAGTTTTTTTTTTTTTACTATGGTCCATTAAAATAAACTATGTCCATTGTCCTTGTTTTATGTTGATATGCTTCAGACTGTCTTCTGAGAAATGAACAGATTATACTCATCCCTTCACATTCGTGGGTGTTAGGGGTGGACCACCACTGCAAAAGTGAAAAAAATGTCAACCCCCCACCCAAGCATGCTGTATTCTCCTGTCCCCGCCAACAGCACTGCCAGAACCTCCCTTTCCTGCCTTTGCATGATGGCTTAGCTGATTTACAAAGTCCCCCTCCTCCCTCCACTCCAAATTGAATGTTAGTAGCAGCAGCTGCTGCCATGGTATCCTTGCAACAAAATCAGTCCACATCACATGCACCCAAACCAACTTGTGTCATCTTAAAATTTTTATTCCACCCCATCTCCCCCCATACTGAAGTGAAAAGCACAGTCCCCGCCACAGAGGCGGCAACAGTTCTTGGGCACACAAAACTTTCCCACCCTTGCCTCCTCCTCCTTCTGCCCAGCCAGCAACAACACCCCATGTATCCTGCTCTGATGGAATCCAAACCGGTATGAATTGTGCACCATGTTCTGGAGCTAAACATTGCTACCCCACCTTAAAAGTCCATTGTCATTCAAACACAGGACAGGGAGAAACAGGCAATGTTGTTGGCTGGAGTGGAGGAAGAGAAGGGAGAGAACAAGGATGGGGTGGGGGTGGGGGTGGAGCCAGTCTTCCCGCCATTGTGGACGAAGGTGGAGGAACTTTGCAAATCTTGCAGAATCATGGTGGTTCAGAGATTGTGGTTTGTCCAGATAGGAGGAGGGTGAGAAGAAGGAGGAGAAGGTCTTGCAATAACAGTACTGTTGATGTATTTCAGCAGTAGCTACAAACCGTGGATATGCAGAACTGCAAATGTGAAACACACGAATGTAAAGGGACGGCTGTAGAATTAATGATAGCTCCTCATGCTGCCATCTAGACAAATGAAGGTTGAGGGTGAACACAGAAGAAAATAAACACACTTCTTGCTTGCAAGTGTAGAAAGGAAACTTAGGCCTCGTCTACACGAGGGTTAAAAAATCTGTACAAGGTAAATATACTCCGAAAAGGTAGGCTTTCGTAAGCATACGAACTGCCGACACAATTTGGAGTCCCCTCCTAAACTCCGCATGATCCCTAGCCAGCTGGCCGCAGGTTAAGGGAGGCTGGGAGGGGGAAAGAAACGGAGGACTCCATAGAGGAGGAGGGAAAAAAGAAGAAGGGGGGAACACAAAATAACAAAGCCTAAACTCTCAAGGCTAGAAAAAGAGTTCCACGCTGAACAGATCTGTGAGGCACTCACCCAGAGTTTGAACCTGGAGTTTGAGGATCTGGCTGGAGAGGGGGGAGGTTTTCAAGGGGCGAAAAGGTGTTGGTGGGGAGATGCTGGCTTTTTTAAGGAAGAGTCTGCTGAGTCAAAGCCGCCTGCAAAGCCTAGCAGCAGAGGAACCAGAGCTCAAGCAGGCAGCCCCAGCCTCCAGAGAAGAAGGGGCTTTTTTAATTAAAAACTCGTGCCGCCCCCCACTCCTGATTTCTCCCTCCTTTCATTCATCAGGTGCAAGTGGGAGATTGTCCCCCCCCCACAGTCTCGTATTTTTTACTCTTTTTTGAAGGGAGACAAAAGAGAGAGCACAGTCGAGGCACAAGTCTCCCCAGCCCAGCCTTGAGCCTCCTTCGTCCTTTAGCTCCTCCTTTCCCTCCTCCTCCGGAAGGGGAGGAAGGGGAGGCTCCTTTGTCGGGGGTGAGCTAGCCAAAAAGAAGGGAATTGTTTGAGAGTTCAGACCTTTAAGAGTTCAGATCAGTTTCTGTCAGCTGTTTTAACACATGTGCTGTTTTTTTCTTTACTGCATCAATTGACTCAAAACCTGTTCCTTTAAGCACCAAGTTCTCTTTAGGGAAAAGTGGTGGCAGATCTGGTGGCAGATCTGGCAAATATGGAGGATGTTCAAGTGCAGTAATGTGTTCATTGGCCAAAAACTGCTTCACAGAAAGTGCTATGTGAGCAGGTACATTGTCTTGATGAAGAACGAAACCATTTCCCCAAAGTTCTTGCCTCCCCCCCGACTCTTTCTCTCAGTTTTGTCAAAACTTGCTTATAATAATGTTGGTTCAGTGTTCTGCCTTCTGGAACCTATTCTGCCAAAAATTTACGTTGTTGATGTCAAAAAAATAATAATCCACCAATGACCATGGCCTTGAATGTGGACTTGCTTTGGCATGCTTCTTTCATTCTTGGTGATGATGGTGTTTTCCAGTGCATTGACTTTCATTTTGTCTCAGGATCATACTGGAAGATCAAGATTTCATTACAAGTGATGATTTTTTGAAAAAGGTTTGGGTCCATCACAAGTTGCTGCAGAATGTCAGCTCACATTTCCTTGTGACACTCTTTTTGCTCTGGTGTGAGAACCCTAGGGACCCTCTTGGCACAAACTTTTCTCATGTTGAGAGCCTCATGCAAAATTTACCATGCAGTGTCTTTGTCAATGTTCGTGGCTTCAGCTATCATTAGGACACTGAGTTGGCGGTCTCCTCGAACAATCTGGCTGATTTTTCCCACAATGTCTTTGTTTATTGAAGTGGAAAGTCATCCAGGGCATTCATTGTCTTCCACATTCTCACGTCCTTCTCTGAATCTTTTGTGCCACTCAAACACATGCTCACGAGACATGCAGTCTTCCCCGTAGGCCTCAGTAAACATTTGAAAAGATTCCGTTGTGGTTTTTTTCAATTTTACTAAAAATTTCAAATTGACACGTTGATTGACTTTTAAACTTAGCATTTTTCCAACAGACAGACAACACAGTTGCTTTAAACAACAACTGACAATTAACTGAACAGCTGAGAGTGTTGATGTTTGTTATGCAGGTTCAGACATGTTCAAGGTCACCACTCAAGCATTCACAATCAGTTCTCCCTGATTTGTCTGAAAGGTAGAAACACTCATTATTTAATAAACCAACCTCGTATGAGAGTAAATATGCAACAAACATGCAACAAGCTATGCAATAAATTTTGAAAAAGTTTTTTAACAAAAAGATATGTGTTCTGTTCTGTTAGTCTTGATTTTATATATTCTTTAGCTTTAAGTATAACTAAAGAATATATAAAATCAAGACTAACAGAACAGTATACATAAGCCGTCCTCTACTTACAAACTTTTTATAATTACATTATAAAAACATTACATTTACCATTTTTTGTTATAATATTATAAGTTTCTATTGTGAAGCTGGAGTCAGAGTAGTTATGTTGCTACTGACACCGGCTCCATCCCAAATTGCTTTCAACTCATATTCCATGACTTCCACTCTGACCCCACAGCCCCATCTAAGACCTTAGGCAGGGCTGCTTAATCAGCTCTACTGCCTAATATCCATTAACTGGAGATGCCAAAGCATGAGCATGAGACATTCTACATGGCAAGCACTGTTCCACTGAGCTGTGGTTCTTACTCTGCCAATCTCTTTGTGTTTTATTGTTAAATAACTTTTTTAGTTTACGCCTTGGGACATTAGGTTTCATGGATGTTTGTTGGAATGGAAAGATAATGGGCAGACTTCTGTTGGTTAGTTCCAACTAGATTAAACTTATTGACTCAATTGTTGAATAGTGAGTTAACATTTAAGTAAACCCCACTGATTTAATGGGTCTATTCTAGTTGAAACTATTTCAGCTGCTCCTTTGTTTTAAAAATAATAAACAATATAGCTTAACTATATGTAAGTGCATTTTTTCAGCGTTGTCTCCCTCTATTTGCCTTGTTTGCATCTTCTTTTGCCTGTTGACTTCCCTTCTTGCTAAAATTTGGACTGAAGCTCCTTGGGGATGTTTATTATGTAGCATTGTTTTATGGAAACCACATTATTCAAAGTAGTACTGTGAAGAGCTTGGAAAACATACTGGGAGTTGTACTGCAGTTTTAAATCATTATCTCTAAGGGTTCTTCCAGCCTAGTTCTTAGTATAAAACTTCCTTCATTGCCTCCTTTTAATATCCTCTTTCTGTTACCTTGCTTCTGTAATTTTGGTGTTAATAAGGCAAAGGGGGTGGCAGGATGAAATAAAGCTGAAAAACTAGGGAAGGGAAATATCTGTTGAACATGTTGTGAAAGGGGATAGTTTGTGCAGAAGAAGGTAAGGATCAATTGCATGAAGGAATATTAGCAAAGCTCAGATAAGAATGAAGAAGGAGGAGGAATGAAGACTAAATTGTAGCAGTGGGATTATATGTAGTATATTTGTTGGGTAATGTAATGCTTCAAGAGGGCTTCCTAAAATTACTTTTAGAAAGTAATTTTCTCCATAGAAACAATAAACAGATAAACAAATCTTATTGGACTGCTTTTCTCTGTACCAGAAGAAAGGAGAACACTCTTTGCCCTGACATCTTAATTAATCTTGTGTTATATAAGATTGACTCAGTATTGAAAGACTCAATATTGACTCAATTACTGGGATCTGTGGGACCCCACCCGTGACGTCTGAGTTGTGATATTATATTGGGGAATTTTAATTAGCTCAAAGGTATGGTTGAGAGACGTTGAGTACCTTTGAGATCTTTACACCTATGTATACCAGTACTCACTGAGGAGACTCCAAGCCAAGGATAAAATAAAAATGGCTTTTATTGAAAAATAATGATGGGACCATTCACACTTGCACTCACGCTTCAAGCAGTCACACAAGGCTAGCAAAGAATTTGGAGGAAATATTTGGATAGAGGATGAGATTTCAGGGATGATGGGCTATTCTTTACCTGTCTAGAGAGCAGAGAGTCTTACAGAAAAGAATACACAGACTTGGTTCTGAGGGTCACACAGCAGAGTGACGAGCTAGATGGAGCTGTGCACACATGGCTATGATTTGAGGGTAATATTTATACCGAATATTGTACCCTTAAGGGGTGTTTTTGATTGTAGAACAATGCTTGAGTGAGTTTCCCAGAGTTAAACAATGGAAGCTCCAGCTTTGTTGATTGCTGTTAATGGTTGGAACATTAAGACTGATGGGTTTGATGCAACCTTTGCATAGTGGGTAGGCAGACCTTTGCAGGATAATGGGTGTTTCTGTCACTTGTTTGTTTTGGAGTATGACTCATTGCCAGGTGCGTCCAGGGGAGATTAGCACATTCCTCGCTAACAGCTGTCTGAGGGGGCTTTGTTTAATGAGTCCTGGGCCTGTCTGTTTTGGGGATAATTTCTGAGACAACTTCGTTAGGTCGCTGAGTGACCTTTACTTGAATACTTCTGTGGATGGCTTGGTCTACTGTGGACCTATGTGAACTGTCAATTATTGCCAATTTATGAATTTTTGCCAATCTATTAGAAGGCAGGGGGTATAAGGGCTGGTACTGGGTTAGCTACTGTCATTCTGGTCTGTTAGGGCATGATGCAGTAATTTTATACATCACAGTTCAAAGGTTCCTGTCAGGTGAAACAGTACCTAGGAGAAAAAAAAGATAGTGTGAGAATGCATTTTAATGTCTTTCATTGCAATAATGTAGTGTATAAAAGATTTATATCCACCTGATATTCACACAGTCCTATTCTGCTGCCTCACCATGCTGTGAAGGTGATCTTATGCTCAGGTTTTACCGTTGATAAAGGTTTGAATATTGCCTCAGTGGCTGACTTTGTGCTTGGCATATGAGGAACTAGCTAAGTACCAAGAACTTTGTCACCTTAGGATTGTCCATCAGGATGATGAAATGGACACAGCAACTATGAACACAATGAGTGTAAAATAGTTGAGTGTTGCATTGGTGAAAAGATCACCTACACTAATAGAATCATGGAAGTTTAACGCGCTCAGGGTAATGTATAGGAATAAATAGCGGTTGATATAGCAGTGAAATACTGGGTTCTAATTTTATTGAGGTGGCCCCCACCCCAAACATAATTAGTAGTACCAAATGAAAACTTTTGCTAGATGTCCTGGTCCTGAGATGTTGGACTGAATAAAATACTGGGCATATACCGTGGGTGTAAATTGGATTATATGTTCATTTATGACAGGAGAGGTCAAAGCGAATGCAACTCCAAGGCTGTTTTTATAGCCCCAACCCATCTAGATTTCTTGCACTGCCCTTCTGGCCAAAACAGACAAGGTAGATTCCTTCCCCTGAAGCCTTTCTGCTAGTGTGTTCATCCCCACCCTCCAGCATCCAGAGGGTAAAAGATTGGTCCCTGGACCTGCTGCAGTTGTCCACCCTTCATTAGGACAATGTTCATTTAGATGTAAATTCCCCCTGAGTTCACTGGGACTTAATCTGGAGTAAATACACCAAGAATTGCAGCCTGGGTAACTAGCCACAGCTGTAAATAAGTATAATTTCCATTTGAACATAGTTGGATTTTTTTTAAAAGTGTGTGTACACAGATTTTAAGTACTGTATTACATATCCAAAATCAGGTGGTGAGTTGTATAAGTAGCATTCAAGAAAATCCACTGAAAGTAAAATGTGCTTTAGAGTCTACTGAAATATTCTACACTTAAAGTTGACCATCATATAATTCATGTTAGTTCTATGGATGAATGACAACAAAGAAAAAATAGCAGCTTCTTTCCTCTACAGATATACTTTAATTCCTTAAGAAAGGAACAAAAGCAGAAGATCACCACATAAAATAGCCTTAGGTCCATTCTTCTCAGAGGGTTCTGTTTCTCATTAGAACCTTTTCCAATACCTAAGAATCAGGTATGAGAGGAAGGTAACATGATACCATTTGGTAGACCAGTATGTTAAATAGTTAAACAATCATCTCAGCTTTCTGGAATTTCCTCATCAGTGTTTGTAGAATTTTGAAAGGCTGAACATTGTTTCACCAAAAGAAATTAATCTATTAAAAGACTATCTTCTCATCTATTTTGTGTCTTGTTTTGAGGGTGCAACATAGTACCACCTTAAATAGGATAGCTGCTTTATGAAGAACTGGCACAGAAACTAAATACTGAAGAACAACAACAAAAGGCTTCTCTTTGTATTTTAAACAATGTCATCCGCTGAAAAGGTGAATCCCTTCCTTTGAAATTGGATGGTATAAGAGATGAGTGTAACTATAGCCTCTGTGTCCTGTCCTCCAGCAACTAATATATGGAGCCAGCCTGCCTGCAATACTGGAGGACATAACAGAGCCATTTTGACGAGTAGTCGTTGATGGCCTCATCTTCCATGAATTTATCTCACTTCCCCTTTAAAGCCATTGAAGGTGGCCATCACAACTACATCTTATGGAAGTGAATTCCTCACTGTAATTGTGCATTTGCATAGATGATTTTGTTGTTTCTGTTCTTGTTCTTGTTATGTGCCTTCAAGTCAACTCCTATGTATGGTGTTCCTCTCATAGAGTTTTCTTGGTAAGATTTATTCAGAGGAAGTTTGCTATTGCCTTCCTCTGAGACAGTGTGCCTTGCTAAAAATAACCTGGTGGGCTTCCATGGTAGAGCGGGGATTTGAAGCCTGGTCTCTTGAGGTTTTTCTTCATGGACTGACTACAGATTCTAGTATTATGACCCAAACTTCTTTCTCCATCTCATGTATAATTTTATAACATCTATCATGCCTCCTCTTACATTCCTTTCCCTAAGCTAAACAGCGCTAAATTTTTCAACATTCCCTTCTAGGAACGTTGCTCCAGACTTTTGATCATTTCAGCTGTTCTTTTCTGTACCTTTCCAGCTTTTAAAAATCTGTTTTAGGTGTGATGACCAGAACTATACATGGAACTCCAGATTCAGTCACCTCATGAATTTGTATAATGGTGGTATGATATTGACAATTTTTATTTTCAGTTTCTTTTCTAGTTATGTCCAAGCTTATATTTGCATTTTTTTTTTTACAGCAGCCACACACTGGGTTGACATTTTCATTGTGTTATCAGCCTCAAGATCTCTTGGTCAGTCACTGCCAACTCAGATGCTATCTATGTATATGTGGGATAGGGAATTTTCCATCCAATGGGCATCATTTTGTAATTAATTATATTAAACCTCATTTACCATATTGCTTCCCATTCTGCCAGTTTGTATAGTTCCTTTTGACTGCTTTTATTCTTGCCACCCAATCTAATTTGATGTGAGCAGAAAACTTGCCACTTCATTATTCACTTCTAATTCCACTGTAATTTCCCTAAGATGGCTGGAAACTTTAGAAGTCTCCTCATAGACATGCTAAAAAGTACTGGTCTCAGCCCAAATTTTTAAATAGTCTTACTGCTCACATCTTTTATTGCAAGAACTGACCATTTATTCCTACTCTCTCTTTCTTGGTCTTCTCCATTTATCCAATTCTTGCTGAGCCTTTCGTAATGTGATTTTGCATAGCTTGTTCATGAGTGCTTGGTTAGAACTTTATCAAAAGCCTAGAAGTAGACAATGTTTACTGGGTCACTCCTGTGTACAAGTTAATTGATACTTAGGAAAAAAACACAAGAAATTTGTGAGACAAAATTTACAGTTTTGCAGAAGGCATGTTTCTCCCCCCCCCCGCCCCGCAGCAATGTTTTTCATTCTATATTCTTGACAGTTTTAGTCTTAATAACAATTTACACCAATTGATCTGGATGTTAAGATATGTGGCCTATAATTTACTGGATCACCCTTGGGACCCTTTAAAAAAGAATAGTGTTAGAATGGCTTTTCTCCAATCCTTTGGTATAGAATCTGACTTTAAGGATATATTTATGTTTTAGTTACAAGATCAGCAATTTAATTTGGGGTTTTTCAAGAATTCTTTTGTGGCTGCTATCTAGACCCATTGATGTCTTAGCTTGTAATTTGTTAGTGAAGTCTTCTCTTTTGTCATCTCTTGCCTTATTTCCTCCTTTTCCCTTCCTGAAAACATTAGTTCAGGCATGGATAGTTTTCCTATAACTTCAGCAGTGAAGATATCTGAAAAGAATTCATTCAGCTCCTCTACATTCTCCTTAGCCTTCGTCAGAAATGTCCTTTTCTCTGGCAGGTTTCTTGCTCCTTAACTAATTAGTGTAATAAATGATTTTATAATTGATCTCAATGTTGTTAGCAATATGCTCTTCCAAATCCCTTTTTGCAAATCCTGATTTTTCTGCTTGCATTTCCTTTGTGCAACTTGTGTTCTTTTAATTTCACCTCATTTGGGCGAGGCTTCCAGTATTTAGAAGAAACAGTTCAGTCTCTGATAGTTTCCTTTGCATTGCCCAATACACATCCATGTGATGTTTAAGGCTTTATACTTTCCTTACTGACCTGTGATACACATTTAAATTGAGCCTCTATTAATGTGGTTTTGATCAGGCCTTTTTACCTTCTCCTTCAACTACCTTTTTACCAGTTTCTTTATTTTAGAGTATTCCCCTTTTTTAATTCCATTTTATGACCATGTTGGAATTTTCATAGAATCATAGAATTGCAGAGTTGGAAGAGACCACGAGGGCCATCCAGTCCAACCCCCCTGCTACGCAGGAAATCTTGATCAAAGCATCCCCGACAGATGGCCATCCAGCCTCTGTTTAAAGACCTCCAAGGAAGGAGACCCCACCATGCTCCGAGGGAGTGTGTTCCACTGCCGAACAGCTCTTACTATCAAAAAGTTCCTCCTCATGTTGAGGTGGAATCTCTGTTCCTGGAGCTTGCACCCATTGCTCCGTGTTCCAGTCTCTGGAGCAGCAGAAAACAAGCGTGACATCCCTTCAAATACTTAAACAGGGCTATCATATCGCCTCTTAACCATCTTTTTTCCAGGCTAAACATACCCAGCTCCCTACGTCTCTCCTCATAAGGCATCGTTTCCAGACCTTTCACCATTTTAGTTGCCCTTCTCTGGACACGCTCCAACTTGTCAATATCCTTTTTGAATTGTGGCGCCCAGAACTGGACACAGTATTCCAAGTGAGGTCTGACCAAGGCAGAACAGAGTGGCACTATTACTTCCCTTGATCTAGACACTATACTTCTATTGATACAGCCCAAAATCGGATTGGCCTTTTTAGCTGCCGCATCACACTGTTGGCTCATGTTCAACTTGTGGTCTACTAGGACTCCTAGATCCCTTTCGCACGTAGTCTCATTCAGCCAGGTCTCTCCCATCCTATATTTATGCATTTCACCCTAAATGCAGTGCTTTATATTTCTCCATATTGAATTTCATTTTGTTAGCTTTGGCCCAGCTCTCCAGTCTATCCAGTCTATCCAGGTCATTTTCTGGCACTTTACCACTCAAATACAAATTATTTGAGATCATTGTGGGCATTGTTCCCAATTGGTTCACCCTGATTCCCATCTTACACTAGGGGAGTTGACTACACAGTGAAAAAAATCTAGAAAGAATTTGAGCAGAATGGCATTGGTCCTCACAGACAATGGCCCAGATGCATGATATTTGGAAGGAGGGGGGCTAAAAACGCCACATAGTCCACGATAACTGCTTTTGCAGTTTATCATGATCTTTTTTAAAAAAAAAAACTGTGCGCAATATTGGTCGTCTGATCAACCATCTCAAAAGGGGCACACAGCACAGCTGAAATGTGATTGGCCAGACCTCGGAGGGGGTGGGCTTGCAAGGGACAGATTTCAATGCTGCTACCGCCGTTTTTGTTCTTAATGCCGCCTCAACGATCGTGTACATGATCGTTCAGCCATGGCTTTTCCACTCTCTCCTTTGACGGCCAATTACATGGTCCTTTCATGCATAATATGCTCAGCCTTTCAAGCCCAGATGCCCTGCGCCACTCACTTTCTCCCTCCCTCGTGCACGCCCAGTGAATTGCCACTGCTGCTACCAAAGCAGCCATGGCAACCGCTGCTCCCAAGAGTTTTGCCGAGCCCTCGCTTCTCCTTCTCTGTAAGCACTGGAGCGGAAAGTTGTGCGTTGAAACCAGCCTCACCCCCCCCCAGGGAATGAATGCCTTTGTGGTGGGCACCAGGGGTTTGAACGCCCTTGCACCCCTGGAAATGAATTGCTTTGCGGCAGGCCCTGGGGGTTTGAACACCCATCACCCCCACAGTGGACAAAAGGCTTTACAGCAGGTGCCGGGTGTTTGAATGCCCCCTGCCATGGAACAAACAGCTTTGCGGTGGGTGGCAGGGGTTTGAACGCCCCTTTCCCCCTCCAAAGAATGAACATCTCTGTGCCAGGCAGTAGGGGTTTCAACACTTCTCCCCCCCCCCAAGGAAAGAACAGCTCTGCGGTGGGCGGCAGGGGTTTCAATGCCCATCACCCCCACCAAAGAGAATGAACAGTTTTATGGCTGGGGGTTTGAACACCTGTTTGACAGCTTTGAGCAGCTGGCTAATAGCTGGCTGTTGATCCTCCATGTGAACTACAAAATCACTACTTTTCCCCTTCAACCAGTTTCGAATGCGCTGTGGGCACAAATGGGCTCTGGACTGAAAGGGCCATAAGGTGAAATTTTCCAGACTTAATTCTCCCATCTTGCTTACCCCCCCCCCCCAGTGTCAGGTAGCGCCACATAGATTGTTGTACTTCTTTGTTATGCCTAGAACATTCATTTATCCTGCCAGTGTGAGGGTAGTTACTACAACACTGTTTCTTATAGATGACTCATTGATTTCATTCTTTATGCCAATATCTCTCTGAGCATCTTGGTCAGGAGGAAAATAATATATCCCTAGTACTAAAGTATTTTTAGTCCCTAGTTTTTACACCCATACTGATTCTGTGCAAGGATTCTTTTAAAGGTCTCTAGCTTACCTGGCACAGTGACCTCCCTTATATACAAAGCAACACCACCTCCACTATGCCTTTCCCTATTGTTCTTGGAAACTCTAGTTAGAGATTAGTGTTACACTAGTTCTCTCCATTCCAATAGGGTTCTGTTATGCTCACTACATTTACATTTTTTCTTAAGATCAAGCACCCTGGCACATTTTGGTTCAGAGGTTTCTAGCATAAGCAGGGAAACATTGATATATGGTGTCTCTCAAAGACATGTTTGGTATGTACATTTACCAGTTAGAATCTTATGTCTCTTTGGTTGGCTATCATGTTTTACTGCATACTGATGTCCCATTTCAGCCTGTCTTTACTGGGGCAATTGGAAAAATGTGTTCATTTTCAATCAATGAGGATGATTCAGCCTGAACCAGAAGGTTCCCAGTTTCTCTGCCCCGCTTCCCAGTATTTAGTTTAAAATCTGCTCTGCCACCCTTTTAATGTAATGTGCTAGCAGTCTGGTCCAGACTTGTTTAAGGACTGACTCCCAGAATGATTCAGCCTCCTTGCTAACAACCTAAATTTGGCTTCCAGAACCTTCAAACTTTATTTTTCCATGCCATAGTTACTAGCTGGCACCAAGGTAGCCGATTCCTTATCTGAGAACTTACCTGTTGGGTGATGTAGATGACGTGATATTTGCAACCTTTGCTCCAGACAAACAATTCACTATTTGATATGTGACACACAATATCACATATCTGTTACAAATCCGACTACGTTTCCAGTAGCAGACTCATCCCAACTATCCTACCCACCAAAGGCATATCCTGGTCACAAGAGGATATCTTTTCTTCTAACAAGGGATAGGATTCTTCTAAGGGTACCTGTCCTTCTACCGTCTCCCATTCCTTCTACCTCACTCACAGCTGTCCAGAAGGCAGATCGTCATATATGTGGCACTCATTGCAATAAACGTCAGAACCACCATACCTCTGTTAAATATGTTGTATATATATTTTATATTGTTGTGTGGAATTGCCTGGAAAACTAAGTTATGCACTAGCAGAAAGTGAAAGAGGACTGTGAGCCTCACCTTCTTCACCCTGTTGCTAATTTATCACAGGTGCTTAACTCACAAGAGTGCTTACCTCCACTTCATCTGATGCCTTGTCATTGAGGCTGAGACACTTCATCATTGGGCCCTCCTTGACCCCCTCAGCAGGCTCCCACACAACACTGCTTTACTTACACAGACCTTTTGCCTATCTGCAACTGCTGTTGCAGTCAATAAGATTAAAAGACGTCAATTCAAAAAGTCCAGAGAGCATATAGGGAAACTCCAAATCAGTTCCTAGGCTTTGGTGAGCAGAACTAAGACAGTTGAGTCCCATGGGAAGGGAGATAATTCTTTTCTGGAAATGAGTATCATTATCAGATCAGACAAGAGAGATGGAATTGGGCCAAGGATATGTACATTACTCCCTCCTAGGATAGGAATGCAGTGGGTTATATCACTCTGAACCTTACTCAAGGGTACACTCTGATTTTTAGAACTGCTATAAAATTTGGGCCAAGGGTATGTATATTACTGCCTCCTAGGCTAGGAATGCAATGGGTTATATCACTCTGAACCTTACTCAAGGATACACTTCGATTTTTAGATCTGCTATAAAATTTGAGTTAAGATCTGAACTTTAATTTCTGAGCTGCCATTTAACTGCTTAGGACTGGACTTGTACCAAAATTTAAACCTAGTCAGGCTCAGAAAGGAGACCAGAAAATGGCTCCACTTAGATGGGAGTGCTTGTTATCCATCCCTTGGGCCCTATTCTGGGTGCAGATCTTATTATTTGAAATCCCTTTGTTGACCCGACCTTGCTGGTTTCCTTGTCCTCAACTTCCATGGCAGATCTGCACCCTCCTGACTTAATAATAGGTTCTGCTTTATCAGGAAAATGTCTTTCTCTCCATAAAACACACATCTTTGTCGTACCACATCTCAGTGGTCCAATTCTAAGTATTCTTATGCAGATTATAGGGGAGACAAAATAATGAGAAATTAACCCAAATTAATTTAATAGGGAGCAACCAAAGTTCCCCCCATTTCTCAAAGTTCAGCATGCAAGACAGTGATCGTTCTTAATATATTTATAGCCAAGTTTGTTGTTGTTGTTGTTGTATGCATTTTAAGTAACCAGGGAGGAAACTGTTAAAAAGGAAAAGGATGTGAGACAGTGGTGGGGCTCTATGTTGCTAAATACCTGAAAAACACTTCTACTATCTAGTGCTGTAAATCTGCCATCATGCTAAATATTTAGTTATGTACTATTGTTGGCTTATCTTACAGTATAATTCTGTACATGTCCACTCAGAACTTCCCTTGAATTCAAGCTGAGCAAGCATGTTGATAATTAACAGAGGACAGACTTGGGCAGTGTTGCTGTTTATGCTCTTTACTCTGAACTTTGCAGGGATCTGTGAAAACATTTATCTTTGGGTCAATGAAGCAGTACATTGAGATTCATACAGGTCTCTGTTCCTGCAAAACTACTTGGTTAGATAGTACTACTTCATTACTGAGTCTTGTTCCATAGCAAAATAACTCCAAACCCTTCCCTTTCACTGTTCTATTAAATGTAATTACTATTGAACCCTGGTAAATGATTGAATCAGGATTAATAAATACCACAACTTCTATATGCTTGCACATAGTTTTCAATTTGTTGCATACAGGTTAAAGTAAGTGAGCATTCTCTCTCCCTGCTCTAGGAACATTTCATCTGATTTAAAGTGTACTACATTCTGACCTCAGACTAACTTTCCTCACCTTTCAGCAAGGGCAAGTGCCTAGCAAGCCCCTCTCTCCCAGTCTCATTTTAAAAGCAAGCCCATTAGAAAATGCACTCTCATATTGAAGACATTTATTTCTTATTATTTCTGTCCATCCTTTCCCCCTTCCAATATATACCATATTTCAGGAAAACAGTTAATATTTTTCAAATATACTTTCAAAAAAGTATGTTGTAAAGTTTGTTACTTGGCTTCCTGCAGACTTAAAAATATTTATGATCTTCTTTGTGGTCTCTGTGAATCACACAGCTGGGTTTATTCCTGCGCCTGCGCAGTGCATTCGGAACCTTCTGGAATCTCTAGGCAGAATGTGCATTGATACATTTTTGGCGGTAGCTCCGCCCATCCTAACGGTCCCTTATAAAGGGCTTCCCACCTAAATCCCCTCAGTTCCTTTTTTTCCGCCGCGCTAGCAGCTCTAAAGGAACCTTCGCGCTCTTTGACGACTTTCGCTTTCGGTTTTTGACTTGGATTGGCTTTGGATAACGATTTTGGCTCTCCCTCCGGACTTGGTGACAGCTTCTGACTCACGGTTTGACTCTGTGCTCTCTTGACTACGATTTTAGGATCCCCATTATGGCTGCAAAAACGGGCTTTAAACGCTGTGTGGTATGCCAGGCCAAGCTGCCCAGTTCTGATGGACACTCCAGGTGCCTCATCTGTCTGGGTGAGACGCATAATGTCGATGCGTGCGTCCACTGTAAGGCTTTCACGCCTCAGGCGAGGAAGCATCAGTCCTCCAGGCTGAAATCCTTTTTGTATGAAAAGGCCCTCATCCCATCAACTTCTTCAACTCCGGCTGTGGGAGCAGGGGTTTCTCCACGGGGAAGGTCCCCTACTGCAAAGTCCCCTCAGTCACCGCACGCTAAACGGCGTCGCTCCCGAAGCCCCTCGAGGAGACGATCAGTAGCATCGGATCTGGAGGCAGTGCTACACTTCCACAAGCATGCGAAGTCAACCCTGGCTGGGGATCGGTCTTCGTTGGATTCGGGAGCTATTGAGCCCAAGGATCATCATCGGGACCCACAGGGCTCTCGGGATGAAGGTCGAACCCGAGAATCCTCCGCGCCCTCAAAGGATAAGGCCCCGAAAAAAAAGAAGGTGAAGCGGGTGCATGCAAAGGAGAAACAAAGGGAAGTCTCCTGAATTCGAGACCCCTTGCCTCCTTCGGTTCTGGCTCCATCTACATCGGGAGCCCAACCCCTCTTACAACACCAGCCCTCTCCTCGGGATCGAGGTGTGGATGCCGGGCACACCCGCCTTGGAACTCCGACTCCCACACCGTCACTGGAGATTGTGGAAGTGGAGGTAGGCTCAGCTGAGGAGATGGAAACCACCCCGCGGGCCCATGTGATCTCTCCGGCCCTTCTGGTCTCGAGATCAGAATTGCTCCGGGACTCCGCCGCTGCGATTCGTGGAGGTCAGGATGATCCGCTCCTTCAAGATGAACCCCAGCCTTTGACATCCAGGGTCCGAGAGGATGAGGAGGCATACGGTGCCTACGAGCTGGCCAAATCAGCCTTTACTACACCACTGACTCTGCTTTTGACTTCTGCCGCAGAAGAACCGATTTTTCATCTCACCTCTGAGGCTGCTACCCTACACTCCGTGGCTTTATCCCCTCCCCGCTTGTCTTTTCACAGCCAGGATAAAGGGGCCTTCCTTGCTCGGGAGCCAGTGAAGCCGAATCTTAAGGACACGAGTTGTCAAGTGTCCCCATTCCAACCTCTGCCTCCACCGCCGTGACTCCTCCATGGTGCATGACATCTCTCCAGGATCGACGTCGATCTCCATCTCCGACGTCCGAATCCTCCGCTTCATCTGAGTCGTCTAAGGAGTATCGACCTTATATACCGTCGCCCCAGCCTGATCTTCTGGATGAGGACTCTTCCTCTCCCACTGACGAAGTGCGCTCCTTTGCGGAACAAGTGGTCTGGATGTCCCACACCCTGGATTTAAAGATCACAGAGAAGGAGACAGAGCCTGTTGACCCGATTTATCAGAGGATCAAGTCAAAGACTCCCCCGACTGCCAACATCTCAGTACTGCCTTCCCTCTTAAAGCTGATGCAAAATTCATGGGAGAACCCCTCGTCCATCCCTTCCACCTCTAAGAGGATTGACAGACTGTACAAGGTTTCTGGGGATGGCATCGACTGGTTAAGAGAACACCCGAGGCCCAACTCAGTCATTGTGGAGGCGGCACAACCACAAAGGCAGCGTCGTGCACAGTCCACCCCTACTGATACCGAGGGCAGGAAGCTGGACATAATCGGAAAGAAGCTCTATTCCGCTGCTGGACTTAGCTTCCGTATTGCGAATTACTCTGCATGTATGGGGGCTTACCAGCAGGTTCTTTGGGAACGAATGCTGCCCCTCATCCAGGACCTGCCGGAGGAACGAAAGAGGCTAGAGGAGGCTATTCAAGCTGAAGCCGAACTACTTGCGGGCCAACAGATGAACTCCGCAAGGCACGTCGCTGACTGTGCAGCCAAGACAGTGGCGGGCTCCATTGCCTTACGGCGCCATGCCTGGCTCTGCTCTTTGGGCCTCTCGACTCAAGCTGCTGCGACCATTGAAGACATGCCTTTCGACACCTCAGGCCTCTTTAATGCGTCGACAGATGAGAAGCTTGAGTTCACGCAGAAGATGAGGACCACCGCGAGAAAATACGGTATGCCGTCTACCTCATCTTCTGCTTACCGCCCCAGGCACCGTTCCGGATGGAACACATACTCCTTTGGCCAACCTTACAGGAGAGGGGGTACACCCCAATCATCTAGACGCTCCCGCTTCCAGCAGAAACCGCTCTCCTCCACATCCTCAGTGAGGAGTCAGGGCTCTGCCTCCCGGTACCGTCTGCCCTCAAAACATAGGTCCAAAGATCAAGGCAGAAAGAGATTTTAATTGTGGTTCCTTATTTTGATGTTTACATTTTCTTTTAGAATCCCCTGTTCAGAGACCGCCTGTCATCGTTCCAGGAAGCCTGGTCCTCCATAACATCGGACCGCTGGGTGCTCCAAATTGTGCGTCAGGGCTTCTGGATCGAATTCGATGAACTGCCTCCGACAGGACTCATCCGCTCCACGCTCCCCTCCCCACCCTTGATCGAGGAGGTGCAGACCTTACTTCAGAAGGGAGCCGTCGAACCTGTGCCTGCTGACCTCCGTCGCCATTGTTTCTTCTCCAGGTATTTCCTGGTACCGAAGAGGGATGGAGGCCTACGTCCCATTCTCGACCTCAGGGGACTGAATTGGTACATCATTCCGAAGAAATTCAGGATGACCACTCTTGCTCTCATCCTTCCCCTCCTTCAACATGGAGACTGGTTTGCCTCCATAGACCTCAAGGACACTTACTTCCATGTTCGGATACATCCTGCTCACAGGAGGTTCCTAGCATTCCAGATCGAGGACGAGACTTACAAATTCTGTGTCCTTCCTTTCGGACTCTCCACGGCACCGAGGGTCTTCACAAAATGCATGGCGCCGGTGGCGACTTTCCTCAGACAACGCGGGATCGTCGTCTTCCCATACATCGACGACTGGCTTCTCGTAGCGTACTCGAAGGCCGGGCTCGAGAGGAACGTCAGCTTCTCCCTAGATGTGCTGCATTCCCTGGGACTTGTTGTCAACACGGACAAATCCCAATTGACCCCATCGCAGACGATCCAGTTTATCGGGGCCTGCCTGGATTCGATTTCGGCAGCAGCCTACCTTCCCGAAGACCAATTCGACACCCTACAATCTCTGATTCTGGGATGCCGTTGATCCCGTCAAATCCGAGCACGGGATATACAAGTCCTTCTGGGCCACATGGCAGCAACTACATCCGTCACACCGTTAGCCAGTCTTCGATTCCGTCCACTTCAACATTGGTTTCTCAGCGTCTTCGACCACCTCAAAGACCCACCAGAAATGCTCCTGACAATGCCCCGCTTTGTCCAACGCTCTCTGGACTGGTGGCTGGACCCGACCAACGTCCTATCAGGCATTCCATTCAAACCCCACCAACTGGATGTTTCCATCACAACGGACGCATCGTTGCAGGGGTGGGGAGCCCATCTCGGATCCCACAAGATACAAGATGCCTGGTCCGAGGAAGAGAGGATGCTCCATATCAATGTGCTGGAGCTTCTAGCAGTTCAGAAAGCTCTTCGTTCTTTTGAGGTCCTGGTTCGAAACAAGACTGTCGTCCTCCTGATGGACAACACATCGGTAATGTATTACCTAAACAAACAAGGTGGTACCAGGTCCCCCCAACTGCTCCAGCTGACACTACAGATCTGGGATTGGTGCATACATTGGAATCTCTCTCTCCACTTCATCCACCTTCCTGGGGAGGAGAATATTCTTGCAGACGGACTGAGCCGTTCCAATTCCAACATTCACGACTGGATGCTCCACCGTCGCGTGTTGGCAAACATCTTCCATCGCTGGGGGACACCCTTGATAGATGTCTTCGCGACCGCCCAGAACAGACAGTGCGTCCAGTTCTGCTCCAGGGACAGACACAAGGACTCGAGGGGAGACGCGTTCCTGTTCAAATGAACCGGACCGTTCCTGTACCTCTTCCCTCCGATCCCGCTGCTGACAAGGGTCGTCACCAAGTTGCGTCGAGACCGAGCAAATGCGATCCTCATCACGCCGTGGTGGCCTCGACAACTGTGGTTTGCCCCACTGCTGCTCCTGGCCAACAAAAGTTTTCTCCATCTCCCGAGTCGACCGGACCTACTCACAATGCAACAGGGCAAAGTCAGGCATCCAGACCTCGAGTCACTCCGCCTAACGGCATGGAGGATTCGGCCATGAACCCTCGTTCTCCATACACTGCCTCTCTCTCTCCTTTACCCCGAGAGGTCCAAACTATTATTGACGCTGCTAGGAAACCTTCCACTCGGAAAGCCTACCTTTACAAGTGGAATCGTTTTGGGAAATTCCTAGCAGAGAAGGGTTTGAACGTCGAATTCTGCTTGATATCCATGGTCTTTCACTTTCTGCTTGACCTCTCCAAGGCGGATCTCTCGGTGTCTTCCCTCCGGGGATATCTAGCCGCTATCTTTGTGGAATTCCAGGCTCGAAACCGACCGTCTCCCTTCCAGGACCTGACAGTTAAAAGGTTCTTGAAAGGGTACATCAACCTCCATCCTCCAGTGCACGATCCCGTCCCGACTTTGAGCCTTGAGCTCGTCCTCTCTCAGCTAGTGAGGCGACCCTTCGAACCAATGGCGTCGACTGATCTCCGTCTACTTACCTGGAAGACTGTTTTCTTAGTTGCCATCACTTCTGCCCGTCGAGCTGGAGAACTTTGTGCCCTTCGCTCAGACCATCCATATATTTGCTTCCACAAACACAAGGTGGTCTTGAGGCCGGACATTTCCTTTTTACCTAAGGTAGTTTCGAGCTTCCACCTCAACCAACCCATTGTCCTACCTGCCCTAATGCAGGACCCAAAGGAGAAATTCGAGTGCTTCACGCCATGGATGTACGGAGGGTGCTCGCATTCTATGTACAACGTACTGCTTTGTTCCGGCAGTCACCTCAACTCCTTGTTTCTTATGCCGACTCCAAGAAGGGTACACCAATCTCATCGCAGCGTCTCTCGAAGTGGGTAACCTCGACCATCGCTCTCTGCTACGAACTGGTCAAGAAGCTACTGCCCTCATGAATTCGTGGACATTCTTCGAGAGCTGTCTCCACTTCAGCTGCATTCGTCTCAGGGGTACCCTTGGAGGATGTGTGCCACGCTGTGACCTGGTCCTCACCATTGACATTCATTTCACATTATAGACTGGACTCTCGCTCGAGGGCCGAGGCTGCATTTGGGAGAGCAGTCCTTCTGTCCTCCATTCAATAACTGACTGTGATTATATTGACTTGTCTTTGATATTGTCTTCTTCTGTTTAAGGTACTATCTCTATGAAAGTTGATTAAGTTGATATTTGCAGAATATATATATATATATATATATGTATAATTGGTACTAGGGAAAATTGAAGGGATATAAAGAAATCCCTTTCAATTTGGATGTGACAGGCATAAGTCTATGGATGTGCATGACATACCCTCCTCCAGTGAGGAAGTTTGCTAATCTACCCAGCTGTATGATTCACAGAGACCACGAAGAAGATGGACAGGTTGCTTACCTGTAACCATAGACCTTTGAGTGGTCTTCTGTGAATTCACACAGACCCACCCATCCTCCCCTCTATGTCCTGCTATACTTTATGTGCCTAATGTTCCTGGTGCTGCTTATTGTGGCGTCATTTTAAGAACTGAGGGGATTTAGGCGGGAAGCCCTTTATAAGGGACCGTTAGGATGGGCGGAGCTACCGCCAAAAATGTATCAATGCACATTCTGCCTAGCGATTCCAGAAGCTTCCGAATGCACTGCGCAGGCGCAGGAATAAACCCAGCTGTGTGAATTCACAGAAGACCACTTGAAGATCTATGGTTACAGGTAAGCAACCTGTCCTTATTCCATATTAGATCTTTTATAGTATACCATACTGTTTCTAAGATGCTGAAGACTGCAGTCTTATCATTTGGCTTTATTGATAATATGAAAGTTCTCTTTATTTGAGTTGTTATTAGAGACAACAGTGTTATCATAAGAACACTACAAATACAGTTTCTTATTTATGGAATTATGGAATTGTCTCATTTTAGTTTAGAATTTTATTGTATATCCAGCCTTGTCACACTTTTATTCTGAGCTTCTTGTGGTTCATGTAGTTAAGATCTTTTTTTCTTCTGTTCAAATGTGTCCAATGATAATTATAAGCTATAAATTTAACATTTAAGTTGACCTTTTATGTGTGTGTATGTAGGGTAAAAACAGTGCTTGTCTAGATTTTAAAATATGAGTTTAAAGGAATGGTAAACTGTTTCAGATAATTTAAATGTTTAATATCAGGAATTATAATCTGTATGTTTATTTACAAATATAAACTGTTTTTCTCCTTTTAGAGCAATATTTTAAAAGATGGTGCTTTAATTGCAGTGCCATTTGCAAATTACAGTGCCATTTTGTCCTCTTTTTTTGAGTCTTTTATTTATACATAGCTATAGATTCAATCCTTGAAAATAAAAGTGAAGTACCCTGAAAAGTATCACATGATGGCACTGTTTCCATTTCCACCTTCAATATTATGAAATAGAGCTATAGTAAACCAGTATTAAAAATAGTGAGTAATGCCAATGTACTTTGTATAATTTATGTAAAAGAAAAATCTCATTGGTATAGTTATTAATATGGGGATTAAACTACATCTATAGACTTTCAAGAAGCATTTTGTAAGAGTGCATATTTTTAATATCTTATTTTGATTATACAGTAGTTAAAACTGTTTTTCAAAAATATTTTAATTGAGTTGGAGGAAATATGACAATTATCTTTCTTAAATTATGTGGTTGTTGGCATGTGAGAAGCATGGTAGGTAGCATTTATTCTTCCTAGTAACTGTAACCTTTTTTGGGGGGGGGGGTAAACTACATAATTACTCCATATGCTTATAGGGGAGAAAAATGCAGATTATGTTTTTGTAGCAGAAAAGATCTTTTAATGTACTGAGGTCAGAAGCAGATCCAAAGTGAACAATGTTTATGTAGTATGTAGTAAAATGGGAAGTATCTCAATATGTACAAATGTAATTTAGAACACAAGGGTATAAGAAATCAGTTTTATTTTTTTCTTCAGACTTGATCATCCCATTTTAATATAGATGATCAATTATATACAGTGATAATATCTATGAACTGTGTTTAAGGGATGAAAAAGTTTATATTTAGTAAGTGGAAAGATTGAATTGGCTTGTCATTCATTTCCAAGTCAGTTTTCACATTTCAAGTACTGTATAAATTAAATCACAAGTTTAGTTGTGTCTAGAAAATAAAAGAGGTACTCATGAAGGAGAAAATGTGTTTCAAGATGTAGTGGGAGAGAGAAACCCAGTGGTGCTACAGCAGCTAACAGCTGGTGGTTGGATGTATGCCAAACTGAGGTGTTTATACTCTAGAAATATCCTCTGACAGAAACCTGTTCTGAATTGTGTATTATGCTGTATCTTCATGTTCTGAAAGGCCACTAGGTATTGCTGATGTCATCAGTGCCCACATTTGTTGACAAGAATCTTTAATGTGCATCCCTAGGAAAACTTGATGTGTGTGGTGACAGTATAATTTCTGACTGAAATCCCTCGGCCTCCCTGCTTCCCCAATGAACCTGTAGTGGAGGATCACCATTATGCTTTAAAATATGTGGTAAAGGAAGTAGATGTGACTTTTGTTACTAATTCACAATGTTTAGAACAATTAACAATATTGCTTGGAGAGTGTAAAGAAATCTTAGTCCATCCATTCTACTGGATAATGTTGGACAAAAGACTCTCTGTCTTATATGTTTGACAGCTGATGGTATAATAATTTGTATAATAAAAGATACAAGATTACTAATATTTAGAAGATTATTGAGAGGTTGTTTAAAGGCCTAGTGACACAGGCTGGGTGTCGATGACAACATTATAATATAAAAGAAAAAAAATCATTATTCACAGCTGTCTATTCATTTCTGTGTCCATTTGTTCATGTATGAGGGGAGGAATTTCAGATTATAGAAACAGTAGACCTCTTTTTTTAAACTCTATTTTACCATGCAAATTACTTGCAATTTCCAAGGGCCAGTGTTACTTTTCAGGACAAATTTCACACAATAGGAATGCAGTGATTATTCATCCAGTTTAATTAATTCAATTAAATAAGTCTGATGCTGTCAGGTGTTCTTTTAATAATTGAATCAACATGCAGATACATAATAAGCATAAAAGCGTTTCTAGCTACAGTTAATTTAGATCCAAAAGAATCTACTATTCCACCACATTTGATATAGATTATTCTATAATATTTCAGTAATGGGTTGCACAAAGGCTGCCTTTTAATTCTTTGCTTTCTCAAATGTCTTTATATATAATGGTTTAAAACAGAAGGTGTTCAAGAGAGGGTGACCTTTTTCCATTACCATGGTTCCTGTCATTAATGCATTATAATTTTCTTTAGAAGTCTGGAAAAAATGTGTGTATGCAGTCTGTAGCAAGTATGAATAAAAGCATGTTCATGAAAGTTTAGAATTGCCTGTTATTACTAAAAGATTGGGTGGGGTGGGGGACAAGAAGGAAGTAATTTTATTGTTATTTTTACTGTGAAAGTTTAAACAAACCTTAGACTTTTTATCCAAAGTAGTTACAGGCTTGAAAGTTTGGCATCTGTAGCTTGAGCAGCACTTAATTTACTCAGCTTCTAAAAATAGTGATCCCATAGCTAAATCTGAATCTAGTGGGAGATTGTATTAACACTGGATAGTGCATAAAAGCTAGCAGTATGCGTTAATATGCTGCAATACATTATTTTATTGTAGCAATATTATAACAAAATATATGTTTGCTAAAGAAAAAAGTAAATAATTTGCTTGGTGTGCTCTCAGTAGCGCTTGATGTCATAATTATTGTAAATATTAATTGCTGTGCTGAAAATGTAAGCATGATGACTTTGTATTAGATGAAAATAGTCTGTGTACTGGTAAATAGATAATCATACAAAAGTAATTGGGGTTTTAAAACCCCAATCTATTCTGCCAGCGTGAGCTCGTTTGCATGTTAATCACAAGAGTGATTTCCTACTTCACAAGCAAGTTCACAGTCTTTCATAACCACTTTTAATTGCATTTAAAATGTTGCAGGGTTAGGATATTAGAAATGGAGGCGTATCTGTGTCAAATTAATAAAAATATTGCTGAAAATCTTTATAGACTAAAGGCTATAATATTTTTAAGGCCTTGTATTTTTTTAATTAGCATACATAAAGGTGTATTATGGCATATTTTTTATCTAGGTGAAGTATATTGGATCTCATAATGGATTAATTTACAAATGTAGTTTTCCTACCTTGAAAGCAGGGGAATGAAAACACAATTATAGGATGGTCCTAATAGGTAGTTTTATTAGGACAACTGATTGCTACACTGGTATGTTAGTTATGCCCACATTAATAGAACATCAATTAAAACAAAAAATTGACAGCAATGTAGATTGTTTTATTGCTAATATTGTCAATAAATTGCTTGCACAGAATATCTTTCCTTGAATGTAAAATTCTGAATCAGTGTACTTTTGCAGCATTCTGGAAAGAAAATTAAGCTATTGTGGATTTTAATAGCAAAATGATCTCTCTACTTTTCTGGTTTATTAACAGAACATCTAACTGCATGTCCTTAAGCCTTGATACAATAAAATTTGATAACAAATCATTCAATAAATACACATATCCTATTTAGAGGTGAGTGTTGATTATTTAAAATTGGTAAAGTAATTTTAAATAGTAAGTGGCTTTAGAATTGGACAGCCATGTAAAATGGTAATTGATAGCTAAAATCTGTTGCAACAATGGCTTTCCACTTTTGAAGTTTGGGCATAATAAACTGACAATATTTAACTTTAACTGAATTCACAGTATTCATATTGTAAGCTTTAACACAGTATTCCTTATAATCTGTGAAGTATAAAATGTCAAAGTTAGGACAAAATTGCTTGTTCTCTGAAGTGACTAAGGAAGAATTGTAGCTTTCTAGTAAAATAGTGTAAGTTCCCAATGATTACAGTGTGATCATTTTCAAAGATATAAAGCTAATTTTTAGTCAAGCTGTTTAAAATTGTATTTAAGAAGATGAAGAGTTTGACGATTAAAGACCAAAAAATCCCTCAGTTTTGAAAAGGATATATTTGCTTTTATCACCAGGTGTTCTTTCTAATATAAATTACCACGATGATGTTTCCATAACATAGCTTGGGGTGCTCTGGAGATTAAAACTACCAAAACAGACCTATTAAATTTTTCATAGGGAGGGTCCACTAGGGATAATATTCCTTTTCCCATTTTCCAGATGTTTTATGTAATTCTGCATCTTTCTAAACCCAAATCGTTGCTTTTCCAGGAAAAAAAAGTACCATGGAGACTGAGATCAAAGGCAAGAACTGTTGAAATGTTAATTTTACTATCTACTATAGAGGTCTGATACCTTTTTGTATTTTTCCTTTTCTCCCAGTAGCTTAGTTCTGTTTTATGAATGTTGTGGAATTTCAATTGTTTGAAGTTTAGAAACTTACAACACCAGTACAGCAGAATATAATGCCACATGGGCTGTGACTCACAGACTGTTCCCTTTGGTTCTGTGTTGCATCTTGCCTGTTTTTAACTTACCAGTCAATTGATACAAAACATAACAGGAAAACCATCTTAACAGCTAATATCATTGACAATGAAACTATACTTAAGATGATTTCTAACACTATAGTCTGGAATTGAAATCTGAAGTTGAGTACTGTGCACGGCTGTGGCCTGACTCATATATGACTGGAGCAGCATGGGTCCCACATGCATGCGGTAGTTAGACAGGACCAGCAGCAAAGGTTGATGTGGTGAAAAGGCTACTTGTTACAGCTTACAAGCTGTATATCCCTTGAGTTGTGCCTGCTCAAACAAGGAAGCATGGCAGTGGCTGGTGAATCGCTCCTCAGTCTGCACCTCAGTACAAGTGCATTAACTGCTGTTGCTGCACACCATCTGTCCATCCAGCCTGCCCTTGTGAGTTAGTAAAGGAGGTAGTCGTTTTGTGCAGCTCAAGCAACATGGCAGCTATGGGAGGGACTGCCATCCATTGAGGCATTTCTTTGCCCAGGTGAGGTAGTAGTACAGATGCTGCAACCAATCATCTTCCCCTTGAACTTTTTGTGCCAATACAAGGTCACAAGAAGGACCAGGAGGGGGGCAAAATTAATAGCAGTTATCAAATATAGCTAATTGCCAACTGGATGTTGTTGTGTGCCTTCAAATTGTTTCTGACTTAAGGTGACCCTATTATGGGAATTTCTTGGCAAGATTTGTTTAGAGCTTGTTTGCCTTTGCTTTCCTCTGAGGCTGAGAGAATCTGACTTGCCCAAGGTTTCCATGGGTTTCCATGGCCAAACAGGGGTTCAAACCCTGGTCTCCAGAGACATAACCCAACACTCAAACTGCTACACCATACTGGCTCTCCAATCTGCAGCTGGAGTGATACTTAAAAAAAAATAATCATCAGCCGCACAGCATATTCCAACTCTTTGCCCAGGTTCCCCCCCCCCCTTGGTATCTAATGATTTCTGACATTCATATTCTCTGGTAGTATTTGTAAAGTCACCAGATGACTTCAAACTCTTAAAATAACATGATTTCTGGATACTTCCTAGTCAGTACTAACAGTCTTATCTTAATGTGAAGTCAAAGGCTTTTACGGCTGGCATCCATAGATTTTCCTTGTGTGTGTGTGTGGTTTTTTTTTTTTTTTTTTTGGAGATGTGAGGCCGTGTTCTGGAATAGTTTCTTTCTGACGTTTTGCCTGCATCTGTGGCTGGCATCTTCAGAGAATGGTTGGGTAGGATTTCGTCTCATTCCTGAACCACATGAACAGCATCCACCCAAATATCCAATTCACGATGGAAAAAGAGAAAGAAGGAACACTGCCATTCTTGGATGTCCTAGTCAGCCGCAAACCAAACCAATGGTTAGGCCACAATCATAGAATCGTAGAATCATAGAATTGCAGAGTTGGAAGAGACCACGAGGGCCATCCAGTCCAACTCCCCTGCCACGCAGGAAATCTTGATCAAAGCATCCCCGACAGATGGCCATCCAGCCTCTGTTTAAAGACCTCCAAGGAAGGAGACCCCACCACGCTCCGAGGGAGTGTGTTCCACTGCCGAACAGCTCTTACTGTCAAAAAGTTCCTCCTCATGTTGAGGTATACAGGTATACAGAAAACGCACATACCAGACAGATACATACACAAGAACTCCAATCATCACCCAGGACAAATAAGAAGCACAATAAAAACATTGGTAGACTGTGCAAAAAGGATCTGCGAACCCCACAACCTGGAGGACGGACTGAGGCACCTAAACTGGGCCCTACAGGCTAATGGTTACTCCAGATCAGACATCACAAGAGCAGTCAGACCCAGAAAAAAACACAGTAGTGAAGAACAAAAACAGCCACCCAAAGGGAAGGTATTTTTACCATACATCAAAGGAGTCACAGACAGAATAGGGAAACTGATGAGGAAACACAACCTCCACACAATCTATCGACCAACCAGAAAAATCCAAGAAAACCTACACTCAGTGAAGGACAAAAGAGACCCTCTCACAGCTCCAGGAATTTACCGCATACCATGCAGCTGGGGACAAGTTTACATAGGGACCACTAAACGCAGTGTGCAAACACGAATCAAGGAACATGAGAGACACTGCCGACTGGGCCAGCCAGAAAAATCAGCAGTAGCAGAACATGTGATAAACCAACCTGGACACAAAATGCTATTTAAAAACACAGAAATGCTGGACCAGGCCAACAACTATCATGTCATAATGCACAGAGAAGCTATTTAAATCCACAAACACCTGGGCAACTTCAATAGGAAAGAAGAAACCTTAAAAATAACAAAATCTGGCTCCCAGTTTTGAAGAACAATAGAATAAAAACTCAACACTTACAAAGGAATTCTACCCAGGGACAGGGGGATTTCCAGAAGATAATGGGCCATCAACCAACAGTTAGCCAAACAGACACTAATGAGCCTTGCATTTCTAGACCCAGAAACTAATCATTCGATTACACAAATTTACATATACTCCCCAACAGGGGTTCACAGGATATAAACTCCACACACACTCCTACCCGACCATTCTCTAAAGATGCCAGCCACAGATGCAGGCGAAGCGTCAGAAAGAAACTATTGCAGAACACGGCCTCATAGCCCAGAAAAAACCAAGGAAAATCTATAGTCTTATCTTAATCCAGGCATGCCTCAGTTAACAAAGTCCCTGACAAAGAAGCTGCTTTTACAAAGTCTTTTTATATGTACCTGCTTCCTCCTTGTCTTCTTTGTACTGTAGCTGGATGGTTTTTTTTAACAGCATCAGGATTGGAAGAATGGTGAAAAAATGGCTGGAGACGTAGAGTTTTTGTGGCATATTTCAGCAGCATCTCTGAAGTATACAATAGTATAAAACTTGATCTGGCAAACAGTAGGATTCTGATCTAATTGATCCTGTTGTAGCTGTATGTACCTGTCTACAACAGGCAAGGTAAATAGCTGCCTCCAAATCTCTTACTGAATATGCATGAATAGTAAAAAGGAGAGCAAAGGGGAAAGTAGAGAAGCCTATCTTACCATAAGTTTGGCCGCCAAAATGAAAATTATAAGAAAATGGAGGGTAGTGAAAGCAAACTCATACCAAGATGCATTTTGGAAGAAACCTTCAAGTTTCACTCATATAGATGATTCATACTGTGTTTTTTTTCTTATGCAAGGCTTACCTGGCCTGATTTTTTGATGTCAGGAATGTGGAAATTCCAGCTGTTTAGGAATGCTAATGAGTTACTCAGTAGACATGGGCTACATGCCAAGGTCAAAGATCTTAATGGAAATTACCACATGGAACTAAGGAGATGGTCTTAGTGAGCATGTGTGGGATTGTCTCTCTCTGGCTTTTCTTCTCAAATGAAGATTCAGGAAGGACTCATCTTGTGCTTTGTGCAAGCTCGCTGATAACTAAAAAGGCCAATCTGAGATAAACACGTCTGGTTGCAGAAGGCACAGCAGAAGGTCTCCTTGGGTGATGTTTCCGGGTTGTGATTCTTTCTGCGTTGTTGTTTCTCTTCAAGACTTGTTTGGCGCGAGTTCTCAAATAAGGCTGCAGCATTGTGGATAGTGCGTCTCCATGCCTCCCAATGTGAGGCCAGGGTGGACCATTGTTGGTGATCAATTTGGCCGAGCCTGAGATGTTTCAGGGAGTCCTTGTATTGCTTTTTTGGAGCGCCCCTCTTATGCTGACCTGTGGTGAGTTCACCATAGAGTACTATTTTGGGGAGGCGATGGTCCTCCATCCTAGAAACATGCCCTGCCCAGCGCAGCTATGTTCTCAGTATCATGGCCTCAATGCTGGTGATCCCTGCTTGCTCAAGGACAGCAACATTGGTCACATAGTCAGTCCAGTGTATATTTAGGATTGTACATATACAGTGCTGATGAAAGCGTTCGAGGAATCGTAAGTGGTGGCGATAGGTGACCCATGTTTCAGATCCATAAAGGAGAATAGACAGTACAATGGCTCTATACACACTTATTTTTTTGCTTCGCCTCAGTTGTTTGTTACTCCAGACTCTTTTATAGAGTCTTCCAAATGCGCTATATGCCTTTGCTAATCTGTGATCGATCTCTTTGTCAATCTTGGCATCTGAGGAGATGATGCTTCCCAGGTAGGTGAACTGCTGAACAGACTTAAGTACAGATTTGCCAATGGCAATGTGGGGATGATGGTGTTCGTCCTGTGGTGCAGGCTGCTAAAGAACTTCTGTTTTCTTCAGGTTGACTTTGAGCCCAAACAGCTCTGCAGCTCTTGCGAAGCAGGATGTTAGGTTCTGCAAAGGCGCTTCTGTGTGGGCAACAAGGGCAGCATCATCAGCGAACATCAGCTCACGAACTAGATAGTTTAGAGTCTTAGAGCAAGCCCTCAGACAGCTTAAGTTAAACAAACTACCATCAATACGGTAACGAATATAGATGCCGTCGTCTTCTTCGAGCTCTGCCGTAGCCTTGTGGAGCATCATGCTGAAGGAGATTGTAAATAAAGTTGGAGCAAGAACAGAACCTTGCTTCACTCCATTAGTTATTAGAAAGGGCTCTGAAAGAGCATCGCCATATCTGACTTGACCGTGCTGGCCCTCGTGTAGCAAGATAGTCATTTTAAGGAATTTGGGGGGACATCCTAGTCTTTCCAGAATCTGCCACAGACCTTTTCTACTCACAGTGTCGAAGGCTTTGGTGAGGTCGACAAATATTACATAGAGACTCTTGTTCTGCTCTCTACATTTCTCTTGCAGTTGTGTAAGGGCAAATACCATATCTGTTGTACTCCTATTGGCTCTGAAGCCACATTGGCTTTCAGGAAGAAGTTCTTGTGCAATAGCAGGAACTAATCTGTTCAGGAGTATCCTTGCAAGGATTTTTCCAGTAATAGAGAGCAGTGTTATGCCTCAATAGTTTGGGCAATCGGATTTTGCTCCTTTTTTCTTGTACAGGGTGATGATGACTGCATCTCGGAGATCTGATGGCAGTTCCCCCTTTCCCCAGCAATTCACAAGGAGTTCGTGGAATTTATCGTGGAGTACATTGACCTCCGTGTTTACAGAGTTCAGGTGGGATTCCATCAATCCCAGCTGCCTTGCCGTTTTTCATCTGCTGTATGGCCTTAAGGGTCTCTTCCAAAGTGGGAGCTATGTCCAATTCATTTTTCATAGGTTTTTGTATCATCGGTTGGATAGCTGAGCCTTGGATTGTAGCCAATCAAGAATTGCCAGTTTGGCACTTAGGGACGAAACAGACAGTGACATAATGTTAGCTAGGAGTTTTTTTTTCTTTCTTCCATTTGTTACCTCAGCCAGCAGAGTAGCTTATATATTCTATCTGCTTCAAATAAACATTGATGTCTATTTCTAGGTTTGATCTGCATAGTCATGAAAAAGTCATTACCATTAACTTAATGATGTTTATAGCTATTACCCTTAAATTTACAGCTGTTCAGTCTCTCTTTCTCTCACCTATATACATAAATATATACATGTACATGCATACATTTACACATCTACACACATATATACAAACACACTTACATACACGTATACATATATATGTACACACATGTACACATGCATGTTTAATGCTCTATAATAACAGTTATTTTTTTACTCCCCAAATTTTTGTACAGTATTCCATCATAGGAAGCCACTCTTCTTCCACTTTATCGGAATGTTTTCTGTTTATTAAATGTGTTAGCAAGTCCATGTCTTTCATGTCTTTTAATTTCAGCAGGCAGTCGTCAATGAGTGGGCTATCTCTCTGTTTCCAGTTTTGTCCCAAGATGACATGTGCAGCAGTTACCACAGCTAGGAGCTGTAAATATGTATTGTAAAAATTTAAGCTTGTACTTGCTTTGTAAACTATCTCCAAGTACCCCTTCTGCACAGAATATGAGTAAAGGTGGTTGTACCCTCTGTCATCCGAATTGCTTGGGATCTGCAAGGATCCCACTAGTGTCCGAAATAAATATGGGGAATATTTAATTAGCTCAGTTATAACAGCAAGAAGTTGAGTAATGGCAGGATCTTTTGACCTATGTATACGGAGGAGACTCTAAGCCAAAATCTACAATTAAATGATCTTTATTGCAAATTAATGTTAACATCATTCACACACACACTCAGGCTTCAGTCAATCGCACAAGGATATCAAAGATAGTAGGAAGTATTTGGATAGAGGAATAGAGTAAGGGGATTGTGGGTTATACAATACCGATCCTGTAGAGGTGAGATCATGAAGTCAACCAGCAGTGAAGAGGTCCAGAAGACAGAATGGTGACATGAAGTGATGCGGAGTTGGAAAGCAGGGGATTCGTTCACATGTGATTATACAGTCTGACGTGGAGTCAAGAGGAAGAGGATCTGTGCACGCTTTGGTGGTGTTTTAGGGTGATAATTTATATGTAATAATTCCCCTGAAGGGATGGGATTTTGAGTGGAATACAATGTCTCTTGGAATTTCCCAGGACTAAACAAAAGGTACTCCAAAAGAGTTAACTATCGTTAACGGTTGATGTATTTGGAATTTAATAGGAGCAGGCAAGGTCTATTGCTGGAGGGGAAGGGGAAAGGAAGAACCCATTTTACAAGCATCAAGGACTCTGTTATCTTTGAGTGGATTAATGAATGACTCATCTCCAGGTGTTAACTCTGACCTGCATATTTGTTTAGGGCATTTTCAAAGGCCCCTCTCTTGGTTATACGTCACTCCAGCCTTAATATCTGGGGTTCTCTGATTTACCTGCTAACCATGTGGAAGGCCACATCAGGCCAAATTATTAAATACTGCCAATCATGTGATATTCGAAGATGGGGGCTATCAGGGTAGGTAATACCTCCATCCTTGTGGGCTAATCGGCTTAAATGCACCAGGCAATGAGTCCTTTTTTGCAGTCATCAATTTTCATTTAACAAGTGCATATAGTTAGTCTTAAACAAAACATTTGCTGAAAAATGTTGAATTGTTCTTCTTTTTGTTGGTGTATCTCTATTCTTTCCTATATTATTTCTGCCTCTAGTACCAAATTCTCTGTTAAAGAAGCATTGTTCAGGAACACTTCACATTTGTTAAGAGAGGTATGCCTGTATGTCTCACCATAGCTACTTTAAAAGCTGAATTTGTCATTATGTTGTGTCTGCAATATTATCTGTATGATACAAGTGGTAGTTGCAGTGATCTTTTTATAATATCAACTGCTAAACAATTTCTAAATTGTTCTTCGGAGCCATGGCTGGGTTAATCATTGTATCAATGGCTCCCAGGTTTTCCACTGTTTTGAATCCCCCCCCCCCACAATGAAAGACTATCACTTATTGCTATTAAGCCTTCCTTAGATGTTTGCTAACTTAGTCCAGTTTAGTTCCATTTGTTGTTTGTTAAGATGCTGTTAACTTTATTCTCCAATTAATTAATGATGTTAAATAAAGTTGGTGCTAACACTAAACTTTTTGACACTTCAGTACATCTCCTCTTTCCAAACTTGATATATCCCCTATTACAGATGTACAGTGTATATTTTCTTTGTTCTGTTTTAAATATCAATTATAATCAAATCTCTAAAGACCACTTAGCCTCTTATTGAGGTTCCATAGCCAGTATGCTAAATTTAGAGGAAGCACCAGGAAAAAAATCATTGAGGACTAGGAAATGTATTTACTGATAAGGTCAAAGTCTCCTATTAGAAACTTCCTAAACAGAAATATTTTTCTATGCCATAAGGCTCCAATATATTCAAAACATTAATTCTCTCCCTAAGATTATATCTGCATTTTTATGCAGGTCTCTTATATGTATGCACACGCCTGCATGTTTTTGTTGTTGAATTTTGATTACAAACTTTGGAAAAACATATATAATGTGTTCTGTTCCTTATTCGGGTTTCAGTAGTACAGATTTTGTAAAGTGGCATACAAATAGCAAACTAAACATTTTTTTCACCCATTGGTACTGACAGGTGTGTGGGTATAGGATTTCCTTTTACCTATTGGAATCAGTGGAACTTTATTTCATGACTTTTCTTTTTTACATTAATTTCAGTGGGACCTAAGTTCAATTGACTGATTCTGAAGAAAATCTAGTATGTTTCCCCTTTTTTCATAATATTCAAAGTGACTTATAAAACTCTGAATTCATTAGTGGGTCACTTGAAAATCCTGAAAACAGATGTAAAAATAATAAAAACAAGAGTTAAACTAGGACCCAAAAGTACTTCAATGGTAACAGTGTCAGTGGGCATCTCGGGGGCATAGGTTCCAAAATCATGACATGTTTTTATGACCGCTGAAAATACCTTCTCTCTGGTTATCATTGCCTAAATTCTCACAGCAGGGGGGCCAAAACTGGGATTGCCAATGATGATCTGAGTGAATGGGTGACATCATATAGGAGGATATTGATTTGATATGCAGGCACACTTCAGTTAACAAAGCCTCTGGCAAACAAGATCTTTTTTTACAAAGTCTTTATGTCTACTCATACCCCCTTTCCTCATTATTCTCTCTCTAGCTGGAAGTTTCTTTATTAGCAGCCACAGTGGGAGAATGCTGAAGAAGGATGAAGAAACACAGACTTTTGGTGTAGGGTTGCTACAGCATGTCTGCAGTAGACAATATAATAAAACTTGAGCTAGGAAAGAATTGAATTCTACTGTAGCTGGTCCTCCTGTAGCCATGTGTGCCTGCTTCTACCAGGCAGGTTACATAGCAGTTGCCTCTGGAATCCCTTGCTGAGCATGAGTGAACCACAAAATGGGAGGGGGAGAGAAAAGGAAGAAAAGATTGCCTCTCTATCTATCCCCAGCATTTTTTTAAAAAAATAGATCTATACGTTTGGCCACCAAAATGGAAATCATAAGAAAAGTGGAAGCTAGTGAAACAAACAAACAAACAAACAAACAAACAAAATCCACTCATTCCTCCCTTTATTTATATCCCGCTTTTCTCCCAGACTGGTACTCATGGTGGCTTACAGGAAGACAGAAAATTACAGCAAAAGCATAAAGTTAAAACATACAAAAAATTGAGATTAAAACAGTATTAAACAACCAGATAATTAAAATCATTTAAAATCTTACAGTACTTTAAAACAAAGATTAAAAACAATCCCTGGATGCATTTTGAAAGAAGCTTTGACATGATCTTTAGAAGCTTCAAACAAATATTTTTGTTTACTTATGCAAGGCTAATCTGTCCTGGCTGTTTCATTTCATATACTGATATTGTTAGTGCTGGATACAAAGATTGCTGAAACATGTTTTAAAAAAACTGCTCTTGTTTTATGGTGCAGCAACCTTTCCTTATTCTTCCCATGTTGTTTCTGCCTCTTGTACCAATTTTTCTTTTAAAGAAGTAATGTTCAGGAACACATTTACTTCATTACAGAGGTATACCTGTAATTCTACTCTCTAGGTGCTGCTAAAATGCAACTCTTGTTTCCAGCCTTTGCATTGTTTTTTTTTTCCTGAGTAGAAAAAAAGCATTATGAAATACTCCTTATATATGTTAAAGATATGTGCAAAGGAAACTTGATTTCTTAATAGCTACCAGAAATTGAGCAGAAGTGGGTTGGGTAATGGGTAGGCAGTAATGGAATGTTCATCTTCACCTGATCAACTTTTGCCTGCTATAATGTGCTTGGATATCCAGAATTCTTGCTATAAAATAACCCTAGATGCTATCTTTTGCCAGAAGTACCTTACATAATTAAACCATATTTAAAAACACTAACATATTAAGGACACTTAATGTTGTATATGCCACTTGAAACCTTAGCAAAAAACCATGTAGTGCTTAGTGATAAGTATAGTTGGCTCATAGGCCTAAATCCAGTTGGTAGTCCCAAGTAGAATAGATCTATTGATTCCATAGCTAGATGCTAAGTCAACATATACAGTGGTCCTGTCCTCTCCATGGGCTAACCATCTGCCAACTGGAGTGTCTGCGAAGTGCCCCACCCCATTATAGCCAATGGTGGCCCGTGCACAGGGCCATGCCAATGCTGCCACCCTTTGACTATAATAGGGCTTGAGCATTCACATTTTTTTCCTATCCACAGGGCCCTCCCCAGAACTGAACCCCTGCAGACGAGAAGGGTCTACTGTAAATCCCATCAATTCAATGGGTCTATTTTAGTTGGGACTATCAATAGGATTTAGGTCATGATCTTTCATCCCTATCCTGTCCATGTTTATTTAGCTCCTCCATGTTACTCCGAAAGAACTGTGTTAAGACTTACTGTCAAGTGAGTGCATGTAGGATTGCAGCTGTACTCTTAATAAGTGCTGTTAGTTGAAAGCAAGTTGATTTTGAATCACTGGATATTGACACTAAGTAAGTGCAATTAATATTGAGAGATTCCCATTGATACTTTAACAAATTTAATTATCTTTCTCCTTACCCTCAGCCCTGATTCTAATTGTTGCAAAATATTTTAATTCTTAAGAATAGCAACTTCTGTCTGCTTGGACAAAAATAGTTACTTAGAATGGCATTCCCATCTTTCTCCAATGGTGAGTGCTTTTGCTTTACCACAGGATGAATTCCTATTTAACTACATTCCTTCCTTTGGAAGGTTGAAGAGGCAGCTTGCCAAGGAGAGCATGAAGAAACACGCTGGGTTAGTCACTGCTGTCAAACTTGGTCCCTCTGTTGTGTGCATACTGTTTTCCGATGAAAATCTATGCGCTTAAAGTAACCACAGCTTTTAAAGTGAATATTACCTCTTCACATATAAAGAGGACGTACTTGTCTAGAGTGGAAGTATTCATAATGCAGCAGATGAAAACAATGCTACAGAATATTAGAATAGCTTCAAGTTTTTCTCCTGGCATGAAATTGTTTGGAAGAGGAGAAACAGCAATAGGAATAGGTAAGTCACTGTGAATATGTACATGTAAAGTCTAGTAGTGCAATTGTTAATGAAAAAGTAGAATTGCGTGCATTTAAAAAGGTTCTTGTTATGCTGTCGATTCCCAGAATGGTGAATATTTCCTATATAAGGATTCCGTTTACTATTTATGCGGTTTGATAAGTGCAAATCATTTTGTTGAAAACAAATTTTAAAAGAAAAAAGAATTGTATAATAATCCTTTTAAAATAGAAGTTGTGAAATCCTTTCCTAGACATGTGTCAGAAATGCAGGTGAAATTTGAATCTTGAACAGATACAATTTATTGTATTGCTGTCATTCCCAAACCAAGTATTTCTTCAAATAATGGAAATCTCAGTTGCTCCCAGTTCATAGTATGTAACATGTGCTAGAGCTGTGTTTCAAAGTTGTCTTTCAAATATGTAGTAATGGAGCAATTAAAAACAAATACATTAATTCCAGTGTTTGGTTCCTTCATTACTATTCAGGTGCTATTCTGAGTCTTTGGGTAGATTGGCAACATTGTACAGAATTGCACACTGCCTCCTCTTCTGTTGCATGCAGAATACTTCCATTTCTATCTTGCTCTAACCATAGTTTACCTAGATGTCACATTAGACTTAACCCTAATCTTCAAACTTTTTATATGCTCACTGCAATTCAAGATTTCAGATCACAGTGCATCTTCTAAATTGAGCCTTTCTGTGTTATACAAATACCTAAACTTACGGTACTGTAGCAGAATATTACTTCACACAACAATCCTAGTTTCAGATGGGGTTATGTCAACAATTCAGCATGCCTGGCTTTCTCTTGTTTCATGGGATGGTGAATTGGACTTGGGGGCGGGAGAATGAAAAGACTTGGGCTGGATAGCCAGCAATCACAGCAAAGTTCTAATATTTTGCATTAGAAAACATGACTAATATTGACAGAGCCAGGCTAAACATTATGCAGATACAAATACTAATCAAGACAAAAAAACCCCACCATGTTTTAAAGTTGTAACTAAAACACGGTTTCACACTAGTGCAGCAAAGTTGCTTCATTTTCTATTTTTTTTAACGTTAACTTGATATAAATCTCTGTTCCAAGATTCGTTTCAAATACTTATTTTGGCTGGTGACAGATTATTTTGTTAAGTAAGCAGATTCCACATGTAGCATTAGAAAATCTTTGTGTGACTTGATATTTTCCTATTAGGGTAAGACATTTTCTAATGTAAAGAGGATGTCTGAAAATATTTACTGGTTTTACTGTGCCAATCTGTGATTGTTTAGTCTGCTAACACTTTCACTAGCATGTATTCTGGGTAGTGGTTACTTATTTTCAAAGCAAATGCTAAATCCAAGAAGACATTGCTTTTCAATCGTCCCCTTTCTGGCAGGAGGAATTTGATGTGTGTTTTTGTTCAGTGTTCATTCAGTATTTCAGTACTGTAGTTGTTGAAATCTATACTTTATATGATCTCATTGTACTGCCTGCACTTCATTAATGACTGACTTTGTTTGGGGCTTAGTAACTGAAATATTTTTCATATGACATTGCCCTGTATGAGTACAGTACGCCAGCTGCAAAAACCACAGACCATCTGATTTTGTGGGTTTTGAGGGTGTGAAAAGTTCAGTTTCTCAGACAAAAGCATATGTCTACATTACATCTTACGGAAACGGAACTACTGTAGACTAGAAAACAAATGTTCACAATAGTTTTGATTCACAGAAAAATGAGTAATACAAATTACAGGAACAGAAATTGGTTTTGCAAGTTTGGTGAGCTGGCATTGTTGATTTTAAAAATTCTGAGAGATTTTAAAAATCATTATGCTTTCTGTTATAAGCCTGTTGAGTCGTTTATTTTGTGTCAAACTTTAGCAAAAGCCCCATCTTGAACTATATGAAATACTTTTATTTTTAATATGGCATGAAAAACGGAAGGACCACATTGTCCTGCATATATTGACTATTTAGGTCACTAGGAGGTAGTTTATTAATTACATTTTGCCATGATGAATCACTGTGGAAAGCTGAGTCAACCTTGGAGGCCTCTGGGACCGAACTCATAATCTTATGGCTTGCAGTACTGGTATTTAACCATGGTGCCACCAGGGCTCCCATTCCTTGCTAATTCTCTTGCACCATAAAGGGGGTGTGGGTCATCCTAAACTTGATTTAGTCATAGCTTTAGAGAATATCACAAGAAGCTGCTTTCTCCCCTCCTCTTTCTTCATCCTCCTTAGCTATTAGCTGCCTGAAAGCATATTTCCTTGTGGATATTTCCATCCTCCACATAGAAGATACTGAAAATGGCAAAATCTGCATTCTGAATATCAGTGTTGTCCTTCCAAGTCCCAGTTCTTTGAATTTTCCTCAGTTATTATATTATTGTAGATCAAAGCTTCTTAAACTGTGGGTCGTGACCCCATATGGGGTCACATAACTGAATATGGGGGTCGTGAAAAATTTGGCAAGAGTAAAAGGTTTCTGGACCTATTTTATATACCTATATACCCGGGTTCATGTAAAAAAATTTTGGGAGAAAAGGGGTCACGAATGAAAAAAAAATTATGAAGCCCTGGTGTAGATTACCAATAATGTAGTGGCAATAGAAATCTGAAATCACTCTACTTTTCTCAGTTTCCCAAATTGTTGTTTTATATGAGAGGTTGGGCTAGAATGAGATAGAAGACAGATATTCACAAAAATCTGGCAGAATATATTGAGATTCTATAGCTATAAAGAGGTGGAGGAGGAGATGATACAAGATGAGGAGCAAGCTTGGCATTATTGTGTGGCATCCTTGGGCAACTACTGGGCCTTTAGTATCTTTGGTTAATGCCCCTCCTCTTCTTTTAAACCATTTCATCCCAAGTGACACTGTTTTAATTTGCACAGTGTTCTTGTCATAACATTGCTCTCTAGTCTATTGCAGAAAAATAAAATGACAGCTTCAGTGAAATGATGTTACTGGTAGCTGTGCTGCTGCTATTACCAGGTGAACCCATCAGGGGGACTAGTCAGATAGGGGGTGCTACCAGTGGGCGCTTTGACAAAGATCCCATGGAACATGGAGCTAGCCCAAGTCAGGTGTGGGGTATAGGATCGTTGACTGGAAAATACTGTTTTGCAGATTAATATTTAATTTGAATATTGTATATGTGTGTGTTCTTAATTTGCTTTATTCTCTGCAGCTTCAGCACTCACAGTGCTCCAAATGTTTATGATAACTCCCAGTGCACTAAAAGGCCTCAGTCTACCCTATTACGGTAGCTCAAATAGAACTGGAGGCCAAAGAATTTTCAATTTAACTGACCAATACTCCATGTAAGTCTCTCTTTCCCAAAAGGTTCTCCAGAACAATCTTTGACTCAGTACTTGTAGTTGCCTTAAGCAAGTTATTTCTCCAACTGAAGAAAATTTAGCTATTGTTTTATGATTCCTTGAACCAATATCATGATAAGGAAACTGCTCGAGAATTAGTAGTAGTTAGGAATATTACAAAGACCACAGTAACTCATTTTAGAAATATAAGCTTGACACATATAAACAACATACACTCGTACAGACTTCTGAGACATTTGATCAGCATATTAATGTTGCATCTCTTTTTTTAAAAAAATATTGATTTTAGAATTCATTTAACTTCTCTGACTAGATTCAGAAGAACCAAAAACTGTTGACCTTGAAAGGGTAAAATAAAAGAAAGGGTGTGGATTTTGCAGGTAACATGACAGAGAAGAAAATTTCACCCTGCAAATGGATGAGAGTTTGTGCCGGTAGTGTTAATCAAGAAACAGCATATTACTACATATTACTTCCCTGTTCACTAGTTAATTTGGTAACCTGAAATTTAGGATTTTCTGCTGTTTTGTTACCTACTTCAAAGTGTTTAATAGCCCAGTGATTAGCTGTTCAGGATACATATTTTTAATATTGTTTCAAAGTGATGAATAAGTAATTATTTCTCAAAACACAACATTTTTTGAGATGCTGAAATACCTGTGTTAGATTTTTTTAAAATGCTATTTTAATACCACAGTCTAGTAAAGTTTTTCTACTGGCAGTAATTTTGTTTTTTTATATCTAAATGTCTTAATTCTCAGTGATGCACTGTATACAGTTTTCTCCCTATGCATAGGACGTGTTCAGGTACTTCTTCCTGCCACAACTTCTCACATACTCAAATAGCTTTCTCTGAAAATCAATAGACAATTCAGAGTAGCAGCCCACTGAGTATACGTGAAAGATAAATTGGCAATAAGGGACATAAATCTTAACTTACTTGATTCATGCATGCAAGAATGAAGAACTTAAAGTTTTCTCCCTGCTGGGCATGACTACAAGAGTTTTTGCACCTTTTTGTTGATTTTTCACATTTGGTACATTTTGATAAAAGGGTTTTGGGGTTTTTGGCAAAATAAATACTGTGTAGGTTTTTTGGTAGGTGGATAGAATCAGTCAAGGAAGCCATGCCCCTAAGTCTGCAAGACCAGAGCAGCGCTATTGATAACAGGGTGATTTGGAGAGCTCTCGTTCCTAGGGTCACCATAAGTCGAAGTTGACTTGACAGCAGTCAACAACAAAGGTTTCACCTCTCTTAGTATTACATATATTGTATTTCTGAAATCTAGCAAGCTGGCTGGTGTAGCCAACATTTTTGCATTGCTTACATGTCAGAAATACAAGAAATACATTAAATGATAATTTAATGATAAATGATAAATTTTAGAAAGACTTATTTTAGTATGGCATGATTACTGTTATTTAGCAGTAGTCACCAAACAATATAGTCTAGAATAGTTGTGGAAATTGGAAAATTATTATAGAATATATCCACACATTTTTCCCAGCCTTAGTACCTAACCCAAAATGTATGTTCACCTAGATTCCTCCCCCAACTGGGAAAGACTGAGAGGGGAATGGAGGTTGTCTTCAGAGTTGTCTTAGGCTTCAGAGGCACTCAAAAAACCAGCACAACATCAGCTTAGTGCAGTTGCAGTTCTGAAAGCAGAGTCTGAAAATGTCAGAGTACAACAATAATAGGAAGGAGCATCCTTCTCCCTCTCTGGCACTGAAGGGGGAGAGCAAGGGCTTGTTTTACAGCTGCATTCTCAGGGCAGTCTGAAAGCATCAGTATTGTAGCAGCCATCTGGTGGGAGAATGGTACAGGTTAGGTTGTATGGCACTTATCATTTTCTCTAAAATACAATAGACCCCTCACCAGGGCAATTCTGAGATATTGCTCAGAAGAAGAAAAAAGTTTTCGGTTACATACTATAATCCAGTAGGGCATGTCCACATTAGAATGTTTTTGGGGATTGCCCACTCAGAAATTCTCCCAAGTTCAAACATTTTTGAAAGAAAAATGAAGGCACCAGATCCCATCTGATCTTGGAAGTTAAGCAGGATTAGCCATGGTTAGTATTTGGATGGGAGAGTGCCAGTGAATACCAGGTGCTGTAGGCTATATTCAGAGGAAGGAACTAGCAGAGTCACCTCTGTGTGTTCCTTTCCTAAGAGAACCCTGTGAAATTCACCATAAGTCAACAGGAGACTTGAAGGCACGTAAACACACACATTAGAAAAAATAGGATCTTCAACCAGTGCTCTTTCAGAGGTGTTTGTACCAAAATATTAGAGGTCAAAGGTAAGTCTGGAGGTTCTAGGGTCACCTGAAAATGAAAATGTGTGTTTGTATTCACAGGTGATATACATGCCCCCTCTCTTGATTGCAACCCTAGCCTTCTGTTTATGGCCAGTACAGAGGATAATTTTACAGTGCTTGCCCAAAAACATGATATAATTTGGTACATTGTAATTAAAATGTTCTTGTATATTTTTCAATGTAAGCAACTCTCAGTTTGAAATGGGAAAAGAGTGCATAATGTGGCACACACAGAAAACAATGTGTGCAATGAATCTTGAAAGGGTGCTTGGAATCTTCCAACCTGACTAATTTGTAAATGTTTTAATGTACAGATGGGGAAACTGCTGTATACCAGATCAGACTTTTGCTTCATCCAGTCCCATTTAATTTATTCTTGCTTGGTAACCATTCTCCAGTGTCTAAGTCAAAGAGAACTTCGGTATCCTGCTATCTTGTCTTAAGTCAACCTTAAATTCTTCTCTGTTTAACAGAACACTTTGGCCCCAAGGTACTTGCACTGAAATGTCTACCTTTCAGTGAGAATAAAACAAGGATGGAGAATTGCTGGGGATTGTGATACCACTGTGGCAACAGTAGTAACTCTGCCCTGTTCAAAGCATTTATATGTTGATATGCCCTTTGACCACTTATTTCTAAAAGCATAGTGTATGATTTTGGACCACCCACTTTTATGTATAGTGTTTACTTGGACATCCTGAATTTTTTCTTTCATTTGCATAAAATTAGAACATTTGGTAAGATATTGACATCCTTGTTCACTTTTTTTTTACAATTGTCAACTGTATAGTGATAGTAAACAGATAGCTTTTGCTTGATTTCTATTTTATTTCAGTATCTATGGAGTACATTTTCTTTTTTTCTCCAAGCATGACCATTCACAGTGCAATAATTTTCAATCTAATTACTTTCACCTGTTAAAATAAGAACAAAAATTGTAGTGGTGGAAAGTATGTGCACATTGGCATGGAAAATGGTAACATACACTTTTAAAAATATGTGTGCTTCATTTATTTCTGAGGAGCTTGTGTATGTGTTAATCTTTCTTTTCTCAGAAACTTTCTTTTTAGTGAAATGCAATATTTTAAAACTTGTTCCAAAATATAAAGTACTACTAACAATGCAAGTTAACAGTTGGTTCTACAACTTGGGTCCAGTTCTGTTAACTAACTGCAAATAAATACTTCCTTTTGTGTCCACAGTTTAAATGTACAAGAAATATGTAAAACTCTTAAAAGTTTTATTGGAAAATTTTCAAATAAAGCTAAAGGACTTTTTAGCTAAACTTAGCATTGAGAATTTACAGAAGAAAGGAAGATGGATGTTTGTCACTGAAACTTACTGAATCTAAACAAAGAAGGATTACCTAATAGTCCTGCAATGTATTTGAAGTACAGTCTGTAATTTATTTGGAGAGATAAATAGAATATGTGTTTTGAATTCTCTACATTTTTTAAAAATTTTTTGTTATTACTCTTTATTCTGGCCATATTCTTAGAAAATAAAAAATTGATTCCTCTTCCCATACATAAACAGCAAGGAAAACAGCAAGGAAAGGAATTAACCAGATAAAATGTACAGTTCACTGTTACTGTATAGCAATTCAAAGTTTCTCAGTTGGTACTCCACCAGTCATGCAATCTAAATCTTGAAACATTTGGTGTTAGAGTCCTCTACAGCCTGGGTTTTGTTCAGTATATTTGTGGTATTAAAAAAAGAAAAAGAAAAAAGGGAGACTTAGTAATTAAAAATAAAACCTACTTTAATTATACATATTATCTAATCTTTGCTGGTTTTTTCAGACAGGAACATTATGTTGAAATCAGTGGAATAGACACATTTGTTTGGACCTAAGGGCAAAAATGCTACACCAACTTTTAAAATATTACTGGAGTATGTTGGTTTTTTAAGCTCAAAGGCATAATAATTACTTTGTTTAATATTTAATTATTGTCTCCATTAGTTTCCCCAACCCCTTCATCAGTACAATTGTGACATTTTAAGCTTGCTATTGTGCAGTTTTGCTAAGTAGAATCAACTGTAAAATACAGTGTCTAGCAACTGTGAAGAGTAAATTTATCAATGTAGTAAATAAGTTGACAGCATTGTATTTAGCCATCTATAAGCAGAGCTGCTTAAGAACACTGGAAGTAGCTCCTGAGTTGGTCCATCTAGCTCAGTACTGTTCACCTTAACTGGCAGTGGAATACATGGGTTTCAGAGAGGGCTCTTCTCACCATTGCCTGGGGAAATAGATTGAAGCTGGGACATTCAATACACATGGAATCTAGCCTACTACTGAGCAATGAGATAATGTCATATATTGTTTTATGAATTATTGTAAGGAGAAATATGAATTTTTGCTAATTTGCTAATTTTAGGAAAAGTAATGCCTCCCTTCTAGCATCTAGTTGTTGTTGCTATTGCTGTTGTTATGTCCCTTCATAGAGTATTCTTGGCAAGATTTATTCATTGGAGGTTTGCCATTGCTTTCCTCTTAGTCAGACAGAATGTGACATGTTTAGGGTCACCCAGTGCATTTTCATGGGCAAGCAGAGATTCAAACCCTAGTCTTCCAGAGTCCAAGTCCAATATTGAAACCACTACGCCACAGTGGCTCTCTTGCAGCATACTCACTGCCTTCCTCTCATATCTCCCCTGATTATTTGCTCAGGAGTTTTCCAGTCACTCCATTCCCTTCAGCATGAGTGAATAATGGGGGGGGGGAGATTGGGGGAAGGGAATGATTGCAGCATGCACACTTCCTTCCCCCATCTCCTCCCAACATTCACGCATGCACAAGTGGCAAAGACAATCAGATGAAAGGGGGTTCCATGGGTAAAGTGATCAGATGGCAGTGTTCTCTGTGCCTGCTTTGGTAGCAATGCAACAAGTGGACTCCTCCTTCTCACCACACCGTGTGTGGTCTGCTCTACACCTTCTCCCTTCCCCACTTCCCTTCCACCATTCCTCACTCCATGTGAGCAAGAGGTGGGAGAAGGGATTGAAGGGAGAATGAACCACTGTACTTCACTGGAAGGTGGGTTCTCAGTGTCTTCGTCAATTGGTTTACTTCCCAGTAGCTGAGGGAGGGAGGGAGGTCCACTGATGTCATACAGCAGAGCTGAGAGCACGCTCAGCACTTGCTGTCTGTTCAGTATGCAGTTAGACTTTAGGAACTCTTTCTTTCTTTCATTTGCGGTGCCTATGTGAGAACTGACTCCTGGGTGTATGGACCACAGTTTAAGAACCTGTGCACTACACCGTGCTGGCTCTCCCTAATTATAGTAGACCCATTGAATCAATTGCTAAATGCTAAGTCACCACATACCTATACCATATTCATTAAACAGATCTGTTGTACATGGGGATTAGATTTAGGCCATGGTTTCTACTTGAGTCTGTTCAAAACCAGTGATTTGCAAGCTAGTAAAAGATGATAATATATCTTTCATAAGTAATTTCTGCATCTTTGTCAATATATGATATGACCCAAAAGTGGTGGGTCACATCAAGATTAGCATAAATCTCTGCTATATATAGATGAGATATATATCCCAAAGAGAGACTAAAGAGAATGAAAAGGAGGGCCAAGCTTTTAAGCAATATATTTGTTGTTATTGTTATACACCTTCATGTCAACTCTGACTTAAAATGTAGGGGCAAGTGAGGAATGCAATGGCAAAGCTCCTTTAAATAAATATTGCCAAGAAAACCTTAGGATGGGGTCTTGTCCACTCTGTCAACTTCATGTCAACTTTGACTTATGGTGACCCCATCCTAAGGTTTTCTCGGCAATATTTATTTAAAGGAGCTTTGCCATTGCATTCCTCTTAGGGTGAGAGGCTTGCTCATGAAACATATGAGTGAATAATCTGTAATTGCAATTTGGTACATCCACTTATGCTGGTTGTCCACACTTGCCCCTACATTTTCCCACAGCTAATGTAAGCGTACAATTAGCAGTTTGTGACTTGTCAGTGCATTTAGAGAAGGAGCCAGAGGCAACCTGCTTTGCTATTATTTTGTTTTGCAGCAAATGAAGTAGCCCGTGGACCCTAGCGCCCAGTTCTGCAAGTGTTATTTCAGTGTATATCTGAGAGACCGCATGAAATATAACTTCTCACAGCAAGGATGTTCACAACATCTTCAGTTTCAGCAGTAGCAGTCAGAAAACACTGTATCTTGTTTCACCTGGAGCAGGAGCAGCCTTAAGTGATTTGTCAAAAGTTTTCAAATAACTTCTTGGTCATCTTGCAAGTGAGAAGAAGGAATGGAAGGCAATCAGCCAGCATCCTGGAACCCAACAAATAGAGAACCCTGCTTTGCCAGCATGACCAAGAGTCTTCCCATTCCCTAGCAATGTGATTTATTATGTAGCATTCTGGTGGAGTTACCCAAATTTGTCAGGGGACTCTCTGAAAAGCATGGGACTGTTTCCAAAGGAATTGACAAAGTGGAGCCATAGAGCCATGCAGATGACAAAAGACATAAAACTGCAAGAAGCAGGTTGGAAGTGGGTGAGGTCTCTAAAGTGGCAGTCAACTTTCACTGACTTCCAATATGTTGTAAAGCCTTTCAGGAGTCCAACTGTGTCACATACTGTGACAAAAAGCCTGTACAGCATTAGGAAGTAATCTTTTTCAGATGTATCCACCCATGAGGAAAATATTATGTTTGAATCTGTTCTTGTAGCAGTTACATCTGTAAGAAAGTGTAAAATCTGCCTTCAGCTGTTTCAGTCCTTCATTTTCAACTTCTGTTTCCTGCAGTTTCTACCTTAAAATTTTACCTTTTGTGCCTGACAAACACAAGACACAACTCTATTATATTATCATCGGCCAAGCATTTTTAGGGATGTGTGAGAGCTGAGGTATGTATGTGTGGAACCAGGCTCCAAATCCATCCCCATAGGGAAAAAACACTTAGACTCAGCTTTATCAGACTAGTGTCTAAGGAGGTTATCAGACAGGAAGGAAAAAAGCGTTCCTGTCCCACAATCTCTCCTGACTCTCTCCTGTCCTTGTAATGCCACAATAGTAAAACTTTTCAAGCCTAGCTTTGCAGCATATTCATGTCAGCCCAGGAGTGACTGGAGCTCTAATGGAGCTCCTTTCACTTCCTGGAGTGAAATCTCGCTCGTTCTCATGAGAAGATGAGAGTGCGGGAACTTCAAAAATAAAAAGCAAAATACATGATGAAAACTGACAGCAAGCATAAAAACACACTTTAAAACTTCCAAGTAAACCAGGGAAGTTTTTTAAGTGTGTCACTTACCTTGATGTCCCGATCTCACCAGGAAGTGTTCTTCCAGGGACTTCCCGTTGACACTGGGATCTTGGCAGCGAAAAGGGACACCTTTTCAGTTGCATGAACATGCATTACAGAAACAGAACGGGATGTATTGACGGCTTCTCCCGTTAATAAAACGCAACATTGGCGGAACGGCAGCAGAATGGGTGCATTATGAGAGGGGAACAACATCGTCAGAAAAGGAAGCCCTTTAGCAATCTGGTATCATTATAACGCCATATTTATCATATCTGATAATCTCCTAAAAATGCTGTAATTCCACTATTGAGGAAAGTGGAAACATAGTGGCATGATTATAGTAATTATTGTACGTTGCTGTAATTGCGTGATACTACACCATAATCACGCAATACCGCTGCCATAGCATCATTACACAACCACCACTAGCAGTTTAAGAATAGGATTTTACTTCCATGGTTTTGTATGGGTGAGATTTTAGTTCTTGCAAGATGTGATTTTGTTTAATGACACCAAATACACATAAATAACGGAAGAAATTAACAAATAAACACTTGAACAAACATAAAAACATACCACATTTGATCAAACATAAAAGCACACCAAGAGAAGGTGACAGTTCATTAAAAGAGTGCCCTGTGTGCCCTGTGTTCCCATTGGGAAAGTGGGGGTAAGGACCACCCATCCATGTGTAATCATTACAGTGGGACACCTCTCCATTGATGCCCCCTTGTCGTGGGAGAGAGGCTTGGTTACCCTAATGATGTTTTGAGCTATGCTGGCGGTGGCATAATAGTCACTGGTAGGGTCTCCCATGCCAGACAGGTCAAAACCGAAGGGTCTGACAAAGAGTGTCAAAGGACAGGATGGGCTCTCTAGCCTTGTGGCAACCGTCTTAGGAGAAGGAAAACTCTAATCCCAAACCCGGGCAGATGGTGCTCGTCCAACCCTGTAAGGTCAACCATCTAAGAGAAGGAAACTCTAATCAAACCTACTGCCCGAGGACCTTGCTGCCACGCCCATGCTTGCAAGGCCACGGCAGATGAATCTCTGGTTTAAAGGGTGAGGCCAGTTCTGTGCATGCTGCGCTCCACCAGAAAAATCCATTGCACAGGCTTGAGGGACAAATCCATTTCCAAAGAAGCCCTGTAGCGACTGGCGAGGGACAAAACCGGCAGATGTAAAGATGCACTGGAAGCCGCAGCCCCAACCCTGCATGCAGGCGGTTCAGGACATTGGTCGCTCGAGGCTGACCCGGGAGATGACAGTCTTGTATGGCAGCATCCTGAACGACCAAGCAGCCTTTTTTAAGGAGAGCACTGCTTGCTCCATATGGAGAGGGGCCTAGAAAAGGTGGCCTAATGAAAGCTCATCCCCAACTACCTGGTTGGCTAGCCGCGGCCAACGGGAATCTTCTGATGTGGTCAAACCAAGGCAAAGAAACAAAGGCACACACCAGCCTCCAAAGGTGTAAATAAACTGACACTTGCATGCTGGAACATCAGAACCATGCAAGACTCTGAAGATAGTAGACGGCCTGAGCGTCGTTCTGCCCTAATAGCCCTTGAACTATCATGGCTTAATATTGACATTGCTGCTCTTAGTGAAGTTCGCTTCCATGAGGAAGGCAGCCTTAAAGAACATGGCGCCAGCTACACACTTTACTGGTCTGGCAAACCCAAAACCGAAAAACATCTTTCAGGAGTAGGCTTTATGATTAAAAACTCCATTGCCTCCAAACTCGAAACCTTGCCAACAGGACACTCTGATCACATTATTTCCTTACGCCTCCCACATGTTGTTCTCTTTAGTATATATGCCCCAACTCTGCAAGCCGACCCTGTAGAGAAAGACAAATTCTACACAGACCTACGCCAACTCATACAAAAAGTCCCTGTAGAAGATAAAATTATTATACTTGGTGATTCAATGCCAGAGTAGGAAAGAACTCTGAAGCCTGGAAAGGTGTCTTAGGCAAGCATGGTGTTGGAAATTGCAATGATAACGGACGCCTCCTGCTAGAGTTCTGTGCAGAACAACAGCTGACTATTACAAACACAATCTTTCAGCAGAAAGATAGCTTGAAGACAACCTGGATGCATCCCCGATCCAAACATTGGCACCTCATTGACTACGTTCTAGTCCGTCAGAGAGACATTCGTGATGTCCATCATACCCGAGTGATGCCCAGTGCAGAATGCCAAACAGATCATCACCTCGTAAGATGTAAACTAAATCTTCATCTTAAGTTCAAACCTAAGAGCCCTGGCATCTTAAAGAAGAGACTCCAAGTCAACAATCTTCAACAAGCTACCATGAGAGACAACTTCCAGGCAAATCTACAAACGAAACTTGAAGACCATCCTACAGATCCTTCTCCTACAGTGCTTTGGCAACATATCAAAAACAGTATCCTCCAGTCTGCAGAAGAATCCCTCGGGTTCTCCCACAAGAAAAATCAAGACTGGTTTGATGAAAACAACCAAGAGATCCAGGAGCTGTTGGCAAGGAAGAGAGCTGCTCACCAGGCATACCTCGCCCAGCCAACCTGTCATGTAAGAAAAACAGCTTTCCGCCTCACATGTAGCAAACTACAACAAAAACTCCGAGACATGCAGAACAAGTGGTGGATTAATATAGCAGAAAAGACACAACGCTGTGCAGATCTGGGTGATCATAGAGAATTTTATGAAGCTCTTAAAGCAGTGTTTGGACCTACTTATCAGGTCCAAAGCTCCTTATACAGTACAGATGGTCAAACATTAATTACTGATAAAACCTCCATCCTAAATCGTTGGGCTGAACATTTTCAAAGTCTCTTTAGCGCCAACCGAGTAGTCCAAGCCTCAGCTATCCAATATATGATACAAAAACCAATGAAAAATGAATTGGACATAGCTCCCACTTTGGAAGAGACCCTTAAGGCCATACAGCAGATGAAAAACGGCAAGGCAGCTGGGATTGATGGAATCCCACCTGAAGCTTGGAAACACGGAGGTCATGCACTCAACGAAAAATTCCACAAATTCCTTGTGAATTGCTGGGAAAAAGAGGAACTGCCATCAGACCTCCGAGATGCAGTCATCATCACCCTGTACAAGAAAAAAGGAGCAAAATCCGATTGCTCAAACTATTGAGGCATAACACTGCTCTCTATTGCTGGAAAAATCCTTGCAAGGATACTCCTGAACAGATTAGTTCCTGCTATTGCAGAAGAACTTCTCCCTGAAAGCCAATGTGGCTTCAGAGCCAATAGGAATACTACAGACATGGTATTTGCCCTTAGGCAACTGCAAGAAAAATGTAGGGAGCAGAACAAAGGTGTCTATGTAACATTTGTCGACCTTACCAAAGCCTTTGACACTATAAGTAGAAAAAGTCTGTGGCAGATCCTGGAAAGACTAGGATGTCCCCCCAAATTCCTTAAAATGATTATCTTGCTACACGAGGGACAGCGTGGTCAAGTCAGCACCAACTTTATTTACAATCTTCTTTAGCACGATGCTTCCAAAGGGCTATGGCAGAGCTTGAAGAAGATGACGGCATCTATATACGCTACTGTACTGATGGTAGCTTGTTTAACTTAAGCCGTCTGAGGGCTAACACCTAAGACTCTAAACTATCTAGTCCGTGAGCTGCTCTTCGCCGATGATGCTGCCCTTGTTGCCCACACAGAAGCAGCTCTGCAGCGCCTAACATCCTGCTTTGCAACAGCTGCAGAGCTGTTTGGGCTAGAAGTCAACCTGAAGAAAACAGAAGTTCTTTACCAGCCTGCACCACAGGACGAACACCACCATCCCCACATTGCCGTCGGCAAATCTGTGCTCAAGTCCGTTCAGCAGTTCACCTAGCTGGGAAGCATCATCTCCTCAGATGCCAAGATTGACAAAGAGATCGATCACAGATTAGCAAAGGCATATAGTGCATTTGGAAGACTTCACAAAAGAGTCTGGAGCAATAAACACCTGAGGCAAAGCACAAAAATCAGTGTGTATAGAGCCACCGTACTGTCTATCCTCCTTTATGGATCTGAAACATGGGTCACCTATCGCCACCACATACGACTCCTCGAGCGCTTTCATCAGCGCTGTCTACGCACAATCCTAAATATACACTGGACTGACCATGTGACGAATGTTGCTGTCCTTGAGCATGCAGGGATCACCAGCATTGAGGCCATGATATTGAGAACACAGCTGCGCTGGGCAGGGCACGTTTCTAGGATGGAGGACCATCGCCTCCCAAAAATACTACTCTATGGTGAACTCGCCACGGGTCAGTGTAAGAGGGGCGCTCCAAAAAAGCGATACAAAGACTCCCTGAAACAACATCTCAGGCTTGGCCAAATTGATCACCAATAGTGGTCCTCCCTGGCCTCACATTGGGAGGCATGGAGACGCCCTATCCACAATGCTGCAGCCTTATTTGAGAACTCACACCGAACAAGTCTTGAAGAGAAACGACAACGCAGAAAGAATCACAACCCAAAAACATCACCCAAGGAGACCTTCTGCTGTGCTTTTTGCAACCGGACTTGTTTATCTTGGATTGGCCTTTTTAGTCATCAGTGCGCTTGCAGAAAGCGCGGGATGAGTTCTTCCTGAATCTTCGTTTGCGAAGAAAAGCCAGAGAGACAGTGGGACATGATTATGCACATTTGTCAAAAGAGCGATACTGAGGGCTATTCATGGATTTTTCCCGTCAATGAGAAGTGACCAGCAACTAATGGGTGGAGCACACATTGTCCATGGGAGGACAACAACATTGAGCAATAATGGGAACCCATTTGTGATACTGTTGCGCTGTTACTCTGCAATTACAGCCCCATTTGATAAAGTCCTAAATTGTACATCATGCTTAAGAATATTGATTATATGCCTGTTATTCATAAACCAGAATTTGTTGAAAATCTTCTAACTTGCAGAATGAAGGTTAGAGGAGAACATCCAGGTCTTTCTCTAGAACAGAGAGAGTATGCTTATGCAAGTAAACTAGAGTTTTGAGAACGACTTGTGCTTCTCTATGTGCAGAGGTAGAAGGGTTAATTTTAAAATATTTCTTTAATGTACCTTGTTTTTCTCTCCCTCCTAAATTCCCCATGAAAACATTTGTATCCCTGCCTCATGAAGTGTGAGTGGCCACTCATTACATTTTTGGAAAAGGAGCATCATCAGGCTCTCATTATATCTCCAAAAGTAATGTGTTACAGTTGATACCAGTATTTGTGAAGTGTTACTTCCAGGCTTTGCCTGTGTGACATACTATAACAAACACTAACAGCCCCAGAAGTTCTTGTGCATAGGCAGAAGGGAGGAACAAAACATGGTAATCGTTAGGGATGTTCATCCCTGGAGCATCCCTGCATCTGCCTTTTTGCCTCCTTCTGCCTCTTTGTACGTGTACATCTTAGTTTCCAGGTCCTTGTTCTTATTTTTTGTTTGCCTTTCTCGCTCTTTTAATTTGAACTTTGTCCCATATATAAATCTTGAGAAAGATTGGAATACAGTTGTCCCTTGACATTCGCGGGGGTTAGGTTCCACGGACCCCCGCGAATGTCAAAAAACCACGAATATTGATTGCCCTCCCCGTGGCCTCCCCCCTCCCTCCCCGGGGCCTTCACGGAGCCTTCCAAGGCTCCGTGAAGGCCTCCGCGGCCTCCCCCCACCCTCCCCAAGCCTTCACGGAGCCTTCCAACGCTCCGTGAAGGCCTCCCCCCACCCTCCACCCTCCCTCCTCCCTCCCCGGGGCCTTCGAAGGCTCCGTGAAGGCCTCCGCGGCCTCCCCCCCACCCTCCCCAGGCCTTCACGGAGCCTTACAAGGCTCCGTGAAGGCCTCCCCCCATCCTCCACCCTCCCTCCCCGGGGCCTTCACGGAGCCTTCAAAGGCTCCCTGAAGGCCTCCGCGGCCTCCCCCCACCCTCCCCAGGCCTTCACGGAGCCTTCCAAGGCTCCGTGAAGGCCTCCCCCCATCCTCCCCCCTCCCTCCCCGGGGCCTTCACGGAGCCTTCGAAGGCTCCCTGAAGGCCTCCGCGGCCTCCCCCCACCCTCCCCAGGCCTTCACGGAGCCTTCCAAGGCTCCGTGAAGGCCTCCCCCCATCCTCCCCCCATCCTCCCCCCATCCTCCCCCCATCCTCCCCCCTCCCTTCCCGGGGCCTTCACGGAGCCTTCAAAGGCTCCCTGAAGGCCTCCGCAGCCTCCCCCCACCCTCCCCAGGCCTTCACGGAGCCTTCCAAGGCTCCGTGAAGGCCTCCCCCCATCCTCCCCCCTCCCTCCCCGGGGCCTTCACGGAGCCTTCCAAGGCTCCGTGAAGGCCTCCACGGCCTCCCCCCCACCCTCCCCAGGCCTCCCATCCCTCCCCCTCCCTCCCCGGGGCCTTCACGGAGCCTTCGAAGGCTCCGTGAAGGCCTCCGCGGCCTCCCCCCACCCTCCCCAGGCCTTCACGGAGCCTTCGAAGGCTCCGTGAAGGCCTCCCCCCCTCCCTCCCCCTCCCTCCCCGGGGCCTTCACGGGGCCTCTGGAGGGTCTCCAAAGGCCCCGTGAACGCCTCCCCGGTCCTCCCGGCTCCTTCCCACGGCTTTCAAGGGGCCTCCGGAGGCCCCTTTTCGCGGTTTTAGGGGGGCCGGGGGGGCCCTCCCAAAACCGCGAATAATTAAAACCGCGAATGCTGAGTTCGCGAATGTGGAGGGGCAACTGTACTTAAAAGCAATGGTAATATGCAAGCAAAAAATATTTAATTTAAGTAAGTTTTGTTTGCTTACGTACAGGTAGGGTAGTTAAGCACATGTGAAACTTCTCCCAGCTATTACAGGCCCTAATTTATATATAGCTGGTTTTTAAAGTACAGTCATACAGATTACTCTAGTAGATGATGATGATGATGATGATGATTTCTTTACCTGCTGCTGCCCTATACACAACCAAAAAACATGTTCTCTGTAGGCATGTCTAGATCCTCCGGTGTGATTGTATAACCAAGTACAAGCAGAGGTTGACCATAGAAGCACACTAGAGAACTTAGACATGCCTAGAGAGGACATGCTGGAGGACCTATTCATGTTCAGTGAAGTGTTCTCTCAGGTTAAAAAAATATGTGGGCCTATATTTTCAGGGCTTCCCCCCCCCCAGTTTCACAGGAGTCCTGCAACCTTAACCACCACAAAACTTGAGGGCCAACTATACACTAAAAATCAACCCAATTCTGTTATGAAACCAGTGGAGCTTTTTGCTCTCCTGCTGTTTTGGAGAGGCTCTGAAATGTGACATCTCTTTGAATGCATGAGTTCATTCTCTGTCCTAGGAAATCTGCTCTGAGTTTAGGAACAGAGAGTTTCTATCACTTAGATTTCATTCTTATATTGTTGGGTTGGGTTTTTTTTTTTTAATGAGAGGTGCCTTAAACAATTTTAATTGCTGTATGTATTTACTTATTACCCCCTTACCAGCCTAAATAAATAGGATCACTACTTGCATTTCTGTTTCAGTCGTAATGTTAACTGCTTTTTATCCTAGATTGAATTCATCCTTTTAGTCTGTCTTATAAATCATTTCAGGGATTCACAATTTGAAACGAATAAAAATTCAGCACAGTCCTTGTAAAAAATAGCAAAAAGAAGAGTTTCTAAAGAACCAGAAAGCTTAATTTTTTTTCAGTGATGTGACACTGCAAATGTAAATTTTGCTTTAGGTCCTCATATTCATGTATGCTGCAGAAGGCAGATGCTATCATTTCTTCTTTGAATAGTGTAGCCCTGGTATTCTTTATTTTTAGACTTGTTATATAGACAGAACACTTGAGGAAGAGGTATGCTTTGAAGCTCCTAAGCCATTTGCTCAATGAATTTTATCTTATCCTCATTTCCTGTCCAATATGTCTATCCCAGTGCACCACCTGCCATGCAGATGCATATAGAGTGTGCAAAAGCGGGTGTTTCTTGCAATGTGTTGTAAAAAGGCAAGCTTACTTGCCAAGGTGTTCTTGTTAGGGCCCGTCTTTATTCTAAAGATAAATGTACTAGTATAGTGCACCTAGCTTGGACTTATTGTGCTGTTTTTCTCTACTTTATATAAAAATAATGGTGCCAGTTCTTTGAAATTATGAAAGTAGAAACACAATCTTAAGTATCGCAATCATATAGTCGAAGAAGACAAGCATGTTATTTTAAAATAGGTGTTAAGAAGAACTATACTGGACTAGACAAAAGTTCCATAAAATCTAGGGTTGGGAATTGTGTGGCCCTCCAGATGTTACTGAATCGCAACTCTCAGCAGCCTTTGCCAGGCATAGCCTGTGGGGAGGAGTGCTGGGAGTTGCAGTTCAACAAATTCTGGAGAGCCACACAGTTCCCACACCTGTTCTAATCCAATGTCTAGCCAACAGTGGGTTACCAGGTGTTTTAGGATGGTCACAAAGAGGGCTTCAAAGCAGTAGCTCTCCTCCATTTAACTTTCCAATAACCACTGATGAGCCTGTCCTCAGTAAATTTGTCTAATATTTAAAGCAATTTCAACTGGTATTTACCATTACACCTTGTGACAGTAACTTCTCCTAGTTTAGGAGCCTTATGGGAGGGAGGACATTTGGCAGAACTCTTTCCCACCACTCCCGCAGTTATATCTGGTAGGAACATGGAGATGGCCTTCTTGTTGGTGCTCCCAGGCTTTGGAACTCCCTTCCAAATTATTTGCAGCTGAAACCTGGTGTCTTCAAATAGTGTTATTTGTGTAAGGCAAAGAGAAGGACCTAAATACCCTAAAGACATCAGATCCTGTCTGATCTTGGAAGCTAAGTGGGATCAGTTTTGGCTAGTACTTGGATGGGGAACCACTAACAAATACTAGGTTCTGTAGGATATATTTCAGAGAAAGGAACTAGCAAACCACCTCTGAGTATTCCTTGCCCCTAAGAAAACCTATGAAATTCATGGGGTCACCATAAGTCGACAGCTGACTTCAAGGGATACGCACACACAAGGCAAAGAGAATACAGATGTAATGTTAGAAATGGTTAACTTCTGCTAAGATAAAATACCGTTTCAATCATAAATATTTTGAGATAAATGCAAACCAGCTCTGAGGCTTTGAGAGGGGGCAAGATTAAAAATGGTTTCGTTTATGATAGTAAACTAGATGAGCCACCTTCCAAATTGATTATACAATTTAAAGCTGGAGTCGTATATATTATACACTCTGTATTTAGTCATTAAAAGTTCTGTTGAAGAAAATGGGTCTGAATAGATATGTATAGAACTGTACTGTAAATGAAAGTATGGTAAAATTCATATAATAATAAAATTCAAACAACAACAACAACAATAATAATATAAAATTAAAAACATATTGAAACAACAGTTAAGTGTTTTTGCTTTATTTTATAGAAGGGAATGTTAACTAGGAAAATAAGGACAGCTTAGCCTTAGCTTAAAATGGTTACATTTATTATATTTATACATATTATAAAATGAATTTCATTGCATGTCTCTAAAATATGCTCCACAACTCTTTTAATTTTGGACTGTTGAGAGATGCTGCTGTTATGTCTTGCATAAATTAATGCTTATTGTTAGGCATACAACTGGGTTAATGGCTCAGGCATTCTTCAAAATTATATGCCAGAATGGCAGGTAATTCCCTCATTCTGGATTTCAGGACTTGTATAAAAATGTTCACTTATTATAGGTTCCTTTGTTGTATCACATTAGTAGTTTTCAGCCTACAGACTAGGATCAATTGTAGTATCACATTAAATACCTGATACGCCAGTTGTGGGGGAAGGACTCAATGATTTAGATTTTTCTCCCCCCCACATGCCCATAATAGATTCTATGAGAGCTTGAATGCCATTTGTTATTTAGTTAATTTACTATAACCATGGCATCATGTATTTTACTATATCATAGCTAGAAGTGTTAGTAGAAGTGTTTTTAAAAAATTCAATATGTTTGATAGATTAATCTTAGAAATTACAAATCTTTTTCTGTATACCATGGCATAAATGTGAAGCAAAAACTTTGAAATATCTTAAAATTCTGCACAATGTATAAAAATACTATTACATTACATAAATATGTGAGCATTTTCTGTGCACCATAGAATATTGTCACCATAATATAATATAACAATAAGCCATGCTTTATTGGCACAAGCTGTGTTGAATAATGGGAATGCATGCTTTGTTTCTTTTGTATATTGGAGGAAACCAGAAAGTTCCATTTTGTTTCATCCAAAAGTCACCACCCATGGTTTGTTCATGTGAAACATAGTTTCTTCACAAACCACAAAACCAAGGTCAGACATGACAAATGCATATAACACAAAGATTTGTTACAATTGATCTTGACTAATGTGTGATCCAGCACAGATGTTTTGATTTAGATACTTCAGTAATGTAATGAGTCTTCTCTCTCTCTCTCTCTTTTCTCATTGTTGCTTGCTCTCTCTCTCTCTGTCTCAATGTGAAGACACACCCAACTAAAGGTGGTGGCAGGTTTGGGTGTGCAACGCCATATACTGGTGAGATCAAACTCTTTTACCCAAAAAGGCTCTGATGCTGAATATAAAGTTCAAAAAAGGAGGAAGTTTATTTTAAAGAACAAAAGGAAAGGGCTTTCTCCTCCCCAGCTCTAAAAGGCTTGAAATAAAAAGTACTTTACAGTGAGTTTCAGCAATATTCAGGGTGTCATCTCTCTAGGTTTGATCTTGGTTTGATCTCCTCACTCAATGGAGCTGGTGCAGGGTCTTTCAGCTCCTGATTCCTTTGATTTATTTGTTGTTGGTAACTAATTTGGCTAAATGGTGTAAGAAATGCCCTTCCCAGCTGTCTGGGCCTGTTTGCCACCAATAAAACAGCTCCCTGCAAGCTCACAGCAAAGACTGAGCAAAAAAGAACTAAAAACTACTAGCTAGAACAGAGCTTGCTGGGAAGAGACAAACCAAACCTGGAAAAATCCAGGGGAATTCTTCAGGTCCTCCCACAACTCTAATACAATGAAACATTCCTATGCTCAAACATACTAAGGCCTGAACTAAAACAAAGGAAAATGCAGGGGAGATTCAAATAGTCCTGGCTGGACATCACACTCATCAAACCTGCTGATCTCCTACATACCACAGATCCATAAAGTATTTCTTTAGGTGCCTAGTTACTATGTATCTCTTTTGGAATCTATGTTTTCCACTTGGAATCACAGGCAGGAGCTAAACACATTAGCCAGCATCCAATTCCAAACTGGATTATTCATGTAGTGTGGATTTGGCCTAAGAATGTAACAGTTATGAGGTCTTCCCCCATCGTTAAAATAACTTGCTAGTTCTGTTTGGTCAAGAGAGATTTCTGACTTAACTCAGTGCTAATACAGGAGAAAATGAGAGTGACATGTCTATGGGTGGTGCCGCTGGGAGTATACACACTTCCTGCTCCTTTCCCTATTTCTCTCAGATTTAACAGCCAGTCTCCAAGGCCACCACACCCATAGGTTACTCCACTGGTCCACTCAGAGCAAGGCACTGCCTGCCCAGTGCTTTGATCTACAGGATCCATATGGTAAGGCATCAGAGAGGCAATTATTTCCAAGAGCCAAAGCAGGAGACTGGACAGCACAGCTCTCCAGAGCCCCAGTCTGCCACATGTCTTACTCAGAAGATTCCTCACTCTGAGGATCCCACTATAGCAGAAGAATGGCCAATAGGGGCTCTTCACTCAACCAGTGAAGGCATCCTTAGGGCATGAGGATAGGTTGTTGCTTCAGAGAACCTTGCTACCTGGCATTACTCTGATTGATGATGGATGATGGGAAGAAAATGATGCTCCTGGTGATGGTGCATGATATGCTGCCCCAATTATTCCACTGTCTGGAATAAGAGGCTGCCTAATCTGGAAGGGTGTCACTAATATAGTATTTCTGAAACTTTACCGTATTAGACTACTGTTAGAATGGGAAACAGAACTTGCATGAATAGTCTATTGTTTTTTATTGTACAGACATACCTCTGGGCATGTCCAAACTTCTTTTTTTTTAAAAAAATAAATAAACACCAAGATATATCTCTACAAAAAGCCTCATTTCTCACCCATTGGGACTTTCTCGGGAAACATTTTCAATACACACTCACCTCTTCAGGTAGTGGTTGGGCAATGTGGTCTATAAACATTCAGATTTCATAATGCTATATACAGTTAGACAATGAGAGATCTCTTCTGTGTCTTTGCTCACTGTAGGCTCTGAAGATCTGGATGGGCATGCCTTCTTATTAAATGACACAGTGTTCTAAAAATCTTAGGGTTTGTCTAGATAAGAAGACATAATATGGATTGCTGAACATTAACACAAATTCACATCAGTGTTCATCTGTCTCCACAGTCCTTTAGCAAAATTGCTGGTATGCAAAGCTCTCTGTGTTTGAAGTGCACATGTAGTCATGCCTGTGAATCAAGATGGTGGCTGAGAGTAAATTACTCACATTATTATTCTCTACAAGTTGTCCCGCTGCACAGTATGTTTATTGGTCACCTAAGTGCAGCAAAAAAGCACACGATTGATAAGATGAAACTCCAAAATGGTGCTTCTGGCCACTTCATTGCCGGCAAACTTGCCAGCCACGCACATCTGACCAATCAGCTTTCCACTTCCACTCTTGCTGAGAATGAGCTGTGAAGTGAATTGGCTGTCCAGACAAGTAGTAATGCACATTTCCATGCACTATTTAAAAAACCTTGGGAAAAGCCATGAAGGCTTTTCCTGTTCTGTAAATGGAGTTTTTTGCTCTCCTCCTTCCGAAAACCACGAATCTCATTTGGATCTCATTAGAACAAATGATGCAAATTCTGTTAGTATTATTTTTACCATCTATACAACCCCTTAGAATAAATGCCCAGCACTCCCCATCCCATTCAGAGTAGAAGAAATATGTCTTTAATTGAAACTAGCAAACCGCATCTTTTGGGGGTGGGAAATGGAGCTTTTTGCTGCAATCTATCCTGAAATAAAATGGAAACCAGCCTTTAGTTAGGAATGGAATAGTTCTGCTTGTGCTGGGAATTGCTCTGGATATTCTGTGAAAAGGCGAACATAAAAGGGAGCTGGGTATGTTTAGCCTGGAGAAGAGAAGGTTAAGAGGGGATATGATAGCCATGTTTAAATATTTGAAGGGATATCATATTGAGGATGGAGCAAGCTTGTTTTCTGCTGCTCCGGAGACTAGGACAGGGAGCAATGGACTCAAACTACAGGAAAAGAGATTCCACCTAAACATTAGGAAGAACTCCCTGAATGTAAGAGCTCTTTGGCAGTAGAATGCACTGCCTTGTAGTGTGGTGGAGTCTCCTTTGGAGGTTTTAAAACAGAGGCTGGATGGCCATCTGTTGGGAATACTTTGATTGTGTATACCTGCATGGCAGGGGGTTGGACTAGATGTCCCTTTTGGTCTCTTCCAACTGTATGATTCTATGATCTATTGGTTTTTTAATACAAAACTTGAGAACTTTAGTAATAGATAGAGCATAATAGATAGAACATCAAACAGGAACATTTCCTCTGCTCCCCCCCCAGTAAACAACATTTCTGACAAAGATGCTCCTTTTTACAATGTTTTTTTTTACACCTCCGCATCCTCCCCCTTTTTTCCTTATTCTCTGTCTAGCTGGGAAATTTTTAGGAGCATTGGCATTGGGAGGAGGGCAAAGAGGGCTGGAGAAACACAGGCTTCTGGTGTTGGGTTTCAGCAGCATGCCTGTAGTAAAGAATGCAACAAAGCTGGAGTTGGGGAAGAATGGGATTCTGCTCTAGGGTATCATACAGCAGTTGTGTGTGTCTGCCTACAACAGGAAAGGTAAACAGGGAAAGCAGATTAAGCTACCTTACCAGCTACTCCCAGCATGTGAAAACAACAACAACCAAGGAATTGCAAGGGAATTTTGGCCACCAAATTGGAAATCATAAGAACAGTCTGGTTTGTTTTGGAAGAAGTCTTCAAATGATCTCTAGAAGGTTCGTATCAGAGATCTCTAGAAGGTTCGTATCAGGGCATGGGCTCTGTATTGATAATTAGCTCAAATATATTGTTGCTGCTAGGCTGTAGTTAGCATGTCAGGGCCTGACATGAGTAGAGAGCATGCTGGGAGCTAGGATGCTGGGTTAGAGCTGCTGACTGTGCTATCTGTTGCTGGAGTGTTCAAGGCTGTCTGGCCAATTATGTTTTGGGAAAGTGCAGAGAGAGGTTGGGAGGATGGTACAGCACTGGAGGTGTGGGTGATGTAATCAAAATTTAGCTTTCCTATTATCTTCTGAGTTCTGGTGCCAGAACTGTCTTATGCAATGAACCTGAATGCTTCTATTCCCGATCCAATAAACCATTTCTGATCAATGGATATTGTCTCAGCATGTGAGCATTAGCAGAGTCATCACAGTTCATAATGTTTTTGTTCCCTTGCACATTACCTGGTTGTTTCATTTCCCATTTCGGTCCCATTCAGGAGAAAAGCAGGGTACAAATTAAATCAGGCAGTCAGTCAATCAGTCAGTCGATAAATAAATGTTTCACACTGTGCATATTGTTGGTTTTGAATTAAAAAAAACTTGATGAGAGATGTTGAACTGTTCCTCTTTTTGTGGTGTGGGAACCCATCCCTATTTTTCCCGTATTATTTCTGCCTCTGGTTGGTTAATTATCTGTTAAAGAACTAAGGCTCAAGAACATATCTAATTTAATTTGTCTAGTTGCTTGTGTCTAAGGCAAACCTTCATCTAAATACCCCTAAAGGAACAAGATCCAGTCTGATCTTGGAAGTTAAGCCAGGTCCGCCCTGGTTAGTACTTGAATGAGAGATCGCCAATGACTATCCAGTGCTGTAGGCTATATTCCAGAGGAAGGAATTAGCAAAACCACCTCTGAGTATTCCTTGTCTAAGAAAATCCTATGAAATTTATGGAGTCACTGTAAGTTGACAGATGACTTGAAGGCACACACACACACACACACACACAAGATATCATGATGTTTTCTTGGCAAGATTTCTTCAGATGGGGCTTGTTTGCCTTTGCCTTTCTCTGAGGCTTAGAAAATTGGACTTGCTAAAGGGTCACCCTCTGGGTTTCTGTGGTTGACCAGGGATTCACACTCTGGTCTCCAGAGTCATAGTCCCACACTCAAACCACTGGACAACACTGGCTCTCTGTATGTAAACCCATGCACATAGAAAAGTAGCCTTTCAGGAAAATGTCAGTAGAAGTGAATTCTTTGTATTTGTATCATTACCATAAATGTTTAAATGACTGAATAAATGGCAGCTGTCAAAGATAGCAAACTGCAATTGTATTTTTGGGGGGGAGCAGTCTTCCATATTTAAGGAGAATTATTTCTGTTGATTAGCCATGAGAGCCATTCAATTTCCACAAAGATTAGGCATAGCATTTGCATAATATATTTTGATTAATTAAACAGAAGAGTTACTTTAAAAAGTATCAAACTTGTTGCTCATATGCACAGTTTGAGATAAAGAAAATAAATAAAGAATAACATTTATTTTGGCGTAACATTTCTCTTTTCTTTGCATCCTGAGTAGAAAACATAGCAATAGTTCTTGGAGTCTTAATTGCTTGCAGTGTAACAAATCCATTGCAAATTAACAGAACGTCCTAATCAGGGAAACTCTGACCCAGCTGACATGACGTGGTGTTAGGTACTTTTCTTATTGCTGGAATACTGCATTGCAAGACTCAGAATTACAAGACTGCTAGTGCAAGGAAAACTAAGGTTTCTTTTGCTCCAGTAGTTTCGGATGGGTTTGAAGGAAATACAGCCATTCATACTATGATAGTGAATTGGTTTATTACCTACACAGGGATATTACCAATGTGTAAGAAGGTTTCCTCTTTTTTCTCTTTATCAATCCATCCTACCCATGATGGTGATATACCACTCCCTGCCCCATCTCCTGCGTTTTATTTAAAAAAAGGCCATTGTTGTTTGAGGAAGACTTCCAGTTGCTGCTATATTTTTATGTCCATGACAATTCTAGAGATTCCAAAGGAATGTGAAGAATTCCAGTGGATATATAAAGTGGTCACCAGATGTCTCTTGCTTCAGCCTTTAAAGCTTTATTTATGAGAGGAAGAAGAGGGAAAAGGAAGCTCTCCCCTGCTACCCCTAAAAATAGAAGATTGAACAAAAAAGAATTTGGGAGGGTGGAGAAGTGGTAGTCCATTCCTCTATTCTGATAAGATCCCTTCTTGTTGTGTGCCTTCAGGTCACTTCCAACTTATGGTGACCCTAAGATGAACCTATCACAGGGTTTTCTTGGCAAAATTTGTTCAGAGGGGGTTTGCCTTTGCCTTCCTCTGAGGCTGAGATAATGTGACTTGCCCAAGGCCACCCAATGGGTCTCTATGGCTGACTGGGGATAGAGAAGTCCTAGTTTTACCCTCAACCACTACACTATGCTGGCTGTCAACAGAACATATATCTTTAAAACAGCAGCCTCCCCAAGAATGCCCATTTTAGCAGGTGAATGCCAGATTATAACTAAAAATCTTGCGAATCTTAATGCTCTTTTAAAGGTTGTCCTTTACTATATTTAAAATAGTGTAAAAATTAAATAAACACTAAAGGATAATCTAGTTACATTTCTGATTTCAGTGGGAGAGATGCTCATAATTATCTTTCCTGTTGAAAACCTTTTAGAACCAAACAAACAGTTTAAGCCTGCCCCCAGCAGGCAACCCTCTTCAAAAGTTTTTTTTTTGTTGTTGCAAGATTTGCTCAGAATGGGGTTACCGTTACCTTCCTGTTAGGCTCAGAGAGTGTGACTTGGCCAAGGTTACCCAGTAGACAGTCATACTTCAACACTGAAACCACTACACCACACTGGCCCTCAACAGAACATGTAGCAGTCAACAACAGCAACAACAACAATAATTTTAACCCACCTCTCCCCAAGGCTCAAGGCGGGGTAGAACACAGAGTAAAATACACTATATAGTCATACTGTAAAGTCATTTAACTCTTAGTCAAAACACAGAAACATAAGATTAAGACAACCATTACACATTAAATAAAGTAGATAAATTTAAAATATACCAAATTATAATTCATAGTTTAAAATTGACTGGATAGGCCTGCTGGAAGAGATAGATCTTGTAATAATGTTTTAAATTCAGACAGCCAGTTTTAACAGGTGAATACCTGAATATAATTAAAAACCTTGCAAATCTGAACACTCTTCTTTTAATGGTTGTGCTTTACAATATCTAAAATAGCATAAAAATTAAATAGATAAAGCACTAAAGGATAATCTAGTCACATTTATGATTTCAGTAGGCGAGATGCTCGTGATTATCTTTCCTGTTGAAATGAATGGGCCTTAAAAGTGCCTGACTTTGGCTGGATCACATGTCATTGCTTTGTTATCATTATTCCTACATGTAGACTTTTAGGCCAGCCTATCGAATACATGTATTTCTAGACTGATAAAATCTTAGCATGTTCAGGAACACTACAGTCTTGCTTAGATGCTCAAACAGATTTTTTGTCATCCAGTAATATAGGTTGAATGGGTTTCTGAAGGAGCAGCATTCTCCTTGCCCTGAATTCTTCCCTTTTCTGCTACATAAAACAACACATATCCTGAGATGGTATTTTACTTTCCACTGTTGATAAAGGTAATAATCTTCAAAGCAGGCCAATATAAAAAGAAGTGCATTAAAAGAATCACAAGCTGTTTATTTACCAACTCCCTTTCTCCCAATTCCCTTTTTTCAATATATAGCAGTATCTGTCATAAAGAAATATTTTATAGTATTTTAAAAAATGAAATAAATTGGCAAATAATCAACTCTTACATTTTTCAGTATCATAGTTTTTGTGACTGAGTTACTAGCACTGGAATATAATGTAATGCACATACAAAAGAAAGCTATTTCTTTTCTTTGACAAGGCTAGAAGCTAATACACAGTCTAAATCCTAAATCCGCCATCTTTTTTCTTATACTAAGGTTTTATCTGCTATTTAATGGGTAAACTTACTGTGAAGTGCAGTTGCTTGTTTAACTTTACTCCTATTCATGCCTTTGATTTTTATTTTATTTTTTGCTGGTTAGTTAATTCAAAAAAAATTGAAGTTAAGAACTTTCAAGAAAAGGCATAGGATAACCCAATTTAACCTAGAGTGTCTCTTTTATTCTTACGTTATTCATTTGAAGTGCCCTATCAGCTTGAACTGACCAACTTCAGTCATTTTTAGCCTTTTATTTTTTTCTCTAATGTAAACTGAAATTCCCTGCTGTTCATGGTATTTCAGTGTTTAGCATCATTTAATGAGCAGGTATCATTAAACTTAAAAGATCCCTTTCTATATATCTCTGATTAGTTATTGAAAGAACCAAAGAATTCCTTTAATTTATCTTTGCTTCCTTGTTATATTTTGATGTCAGCTCATTTTATGTTTCAGTGTCTTTTTCTGAAATAGAACATTATAATTTTGGTGTGAAAGTAGGACAGATCCTTAAAAAACTGGCATGCAGATAAAAATGTAAGAGTTCTGTTTTGTTTACAAAAGATGTGTTCACACAATTCTTCAGTCCTTTTTTTTGTGTAAATTATTATCATATACTTTTTAATGTACATAGAAATGCTACCATTGATGTTTTACATAATGAAAACATTCATTATCTATTTAGTTAGATACCTTTTAACTTCTGACAGGGTGCATATATAGTTGCCCTCCAGTTCTCTTTTCTTTGTATATTGAAATCAGCATCTGATATATGTAGATACCTGCTTACTATTAATAATTAATGAACAACATTAATGACACCAAATTGGACGATAGTAATTAATGAGTGATACCTAAGACTGAGGATACTGCAAACCTATGGAAAATGAAAATATCTACAGCATTATAGTCTGTATCAAAGGTGGTCAATGGGAAGTATTCAGTCTGTATCCTAATTTTGTACATCCTTCCCTGCACATCCTTCCAGTTGGGAGAGAGGGGACTGCTCAAATATATCAGATAAATTCTTGATGGACAAGAAACAGCATTTTCTGTATTTTATTTTGTAGGCTTTATTTTGCAAGGCTAGTGCCACTCCCAATATTGTTGTTGTTGTTGGCTGGTAGTTGGCAAGCTAAAAGAAGTACTAGGAAGTTGCATTTCATTTGGATCTGGGCTCAAATGTCTTAAAACATACACACACATTTTCTCCCCTCCCCCACTCCAGACTATCCCTGAAGGTTGGAGAATTTAGATTCTCCATTACAGAAATTCAGTTCAGTGAAGGTATCTTACTGTAATGCAGATAAACTATGTGAACAACTGAAAGTGTGTTATTCACTAGGCAGGTCCCTGCATTGTTGTTCTTGTGTGCCTTCAAGTCATATCTGACACGGCGATTGTAAAGTGATCCTATCACAGGGTTTTCTTGGTCAGAATTTGTTCAGAGGAGGTTTGCCCTTTTCTTCCTCTGAGGCTGAGAAAGTGTGGCTTGTCCAAGGTCACCCAGTGGCTGATTTCCATAGCTGATCAGGGGGTTTGAACCCTGGTCTCCAGAGTCATAGTCCAATGCTCATATCACCAGCGCAGGTACCACAAGTTGTATTTCTGCATTTTATTTTTTTCTGACTTCACTCATTGTACTTCCTTCCCACAGATATAGTACATATCTCTACAGCTCATCATAATACCTCATACTTCTGAGAAAGTGAACTCAGCTCCAGAAACATTTATGCCATTATTGCCTTTCACAAAACATTTTGTCATTACTGCAAGAGACTAACATGTCCAGCAATAAAAATCGTAATGAAAGTATGTGAAATTATTCAAATTTATCTCTTAATACCATTCCCTCCCTACCTTCTCTCCATTCGTTCTCTTGACTCTCCCATTGCCCAATTTTTTATTGTCATCTTCTCTGATCAGGGACCTTTCCTTTTTGCTGTCCTCTGATGCTCTTTAAAATGTCATGCACTCTGATACAGAAAACTCAAAGCTTCATTGTTACGGCTTATAGTTGCATATTAAGCAGTACTGTTAGAATGAAAGACTTGATGCCTTTGCATGAAGATTCTCTGGCATTGGGATATGAGATGACTAAAAACTGCTTTTTATATTACAGTTTGTTTCTTCAGGGTAACTCAAAAAAATATGTCTTCATGGAAATTGTAATCTCTTTTTTCTTAAAATAAAATATATCGCACCACAGAGATACAGTAACCAGGAAGTTTCTGAGTTCTTACTTCCAAGTAAAAGGGAAAATACCTGTTTGCAAATTGTGCTGTTCTGGTAGAGTGATATGTGTGTACATGCATGAGAGTATAGAAATGGCATTCATATCTAGTGGTAGACTGAGAAAATATCCTCCTACATTCAGATGTGAAAAGATGGTTTTCTGGTATTGAATAGGGTTTTTAGGAATTTTGGCAGGCCCAGTTACCAAGGTCTATGTTTCCTTTCTTATATAGGATATTGTATCTCTTAATATTCATTCGAAGTACACACAACTAAATAGCAAGGAATGCCCTGAAACATTGAAGCGAGTCATTCTTGTACTTAGTTAGTAAAACATGTTCCCATACTAGGAAATTGACGGCTACTTTTCCATGTCTTCTTTCCTGTAAAGATTTTCTTGAATACCCCTAACTCCTCTCTGAATCAGGAATAGGGAACTTGTGGTCTTCTAGACGTTGTGGGACACTCCCATAGTCACCAACCACTCACCATACTGACTAAGGCTGATAAGTGCTGACGTCGAACAATATATTGATAATCTCAGATTTCCTGTTATGTCTCTTCCTAACCCAGTTATATATATCTTCAGTCTTGATAACGTATTCAATGTGCAACATTCATGTTTTACTCCCATGTGTAAAAAGGTAATGCTTTACAGGTAATGTTATTTGTAGCATGTTCTGGGCAATCTTAGTATAATTTTTAAGAGGATTTTTTTTTCTGATAGAATCATAGAGTTCGAAGAGGACTCATCAGCCATGGAGTCCAACACTCTGCTCAGTGCAGGATCTACAGCTAAGCATCCCCAGAGGTTTCTGTCCAGCCTCTTTGAAGACTTCCTCCTTTCATGGTTCTGCTAAACTTTCAGAGTCCCAATTAACTCCTGCTGTCATTCCCTAAAATGCAAATTTTAGAAGAAAAAAATACAAATAAGCACAAATATTAGAACCACAAATATATTTGAGAGTTGGGCCCTCATATCTTTTCATCTGGAGGAGTCCTTAAAAGTAAAGCAATAGCAACTCTTTATAGTGAGCTTGTTGTTTAACTAAAAAGCACTTCACACATGGTATGTGTTTTTCTATGCAAAGTATATCATGGCTGGCATGGGCAGACACAGATGGGTGATTATGGTGGCAATTATAGAATCAGAAATCCAGTGCACATACTGTATGTACTTCATAAGTGATGATTGCATTTTATGTTTACAGGGCTATGGAAACCATAATGTATAAAGTAACTCTACATATAAAGCTCTGTAAATAAAGCCATAGAATGAGGGCAGACTTTTTGTTTCTATTGTAGGACCTCCCTTTAAGGCCTTGGAGGAAAAGAGGTTACCACTGAGGTGTTAATGAGGCCCTGGAAGAGGTGTAAATGGCTGCTAAAGGGTTCTTAATGGTTGCTACTCAAACAGTGTAGACAGTGTACAGGGAAAGTAAGACAAGCTAATACAAGGGCATTTAGCCACACCAGGCAGTACACAGTGTAGAGATTTTTTTCTTCTTTGGGGAAAATGTTAATTACAAACTGGAAGTACATGGATAAAGTAATTGCATTAGTGAGTACTGCTTTATCATGAACATCATACTGGTGTAAAACCCATCTTCCGGTAAGATAAAATTTCACCCATGGGCACTATGAGAGGAACCAAATAAGTCTATTAAGAACTGCTGTTTAAAACTTGTAGTTTGACTTCTTACTAATACTATACATTTTCCTCTGAATTTGTGCAATTCTTTAAAACAACAAGTTTTTGCATACCTTTTGATCAAACTACATGCTACACATTGCTGTTTGATTTATTCACGAATATATTACAGATATGTAACTGATAATGTGAATAAGTAACTTAATTATTTTCAAGGGATAATCCATTATTTGCACAATCCAGCCAAGAGTGAACACACATTGATTTCAGTGGAAGACGTTTTCTCTACAGAAATGTTCCTTGACCAATGATAAAGTCTAGGGTGGGGGGAAGGGTTGGGAGACCCACATGGGGCTGCTGTTGGGAAGAGTCCACTGTTGCATCTTATTTAAAATTAATTTCATTTAGGTCTCATTAAAATAAGTGTGAACAGCTAGTCATATGACTTAGGACTTTATCAGATGACCCCTTTTAAAACATTCTTTTGCTGGCATTAAAAAAAAAATATGTCAGCAAAAGAACGCCACCCCCACACTTACCTTCTTTTCCCAGCAAAGGCTCCCTGGCAATAAACAAGACTTTGCCACGTGGGAAATTTAAAAATAAAAATAAAACCAAGCACCTAGGCACACTTTAAAAGTCCCAAGTAACCTGGGGAAGGTCATAAAAAGAGCGAAACTTACCAGGATGTCCCAATCTCACCTAGAAGTGTTCACACTGGACCGCCCACTCTTGCTGCAGTGATGAGAGTTAAATGGCCCGAGGTTTCGCACACCAGCAATGCCAGCACCAAAATGGCAGGGGGATCAATTGATGTCTTAAGCCATCAATTAAAAACTATGGGATTTTGACAGGATATAACCATGAAAGGGCAACGTCATCTGATCTGTGTGCCCTTTTGCAGTTATGTGGTGTTGTTATGACACTGTATTTTGTCTGTCTGATAAAGTATTAGTTTCTACTGAATTAATGAAAATTAGGTATAACTAACTTAATCTGGATCACCCACAGGTGTTTATAGTGAACTTAGGTATATTTTTACTGTACTTTTAGATTTTTAATTTTTTTCCTAATCATGGTTGTTGGAAGAGGCAAGCTACTCATCATCAGCTTTGTTTTGGGTACCATTTCCTCTTATAACCCCCTGCTTCCTTGAATCTTTGGGCTCAAGATCAAGATCTGGGTGGCCCTTTCCTTGTTTCCCAGAATAAGAAAGACAAAGCATCTACTTGGACTGTTTGTCCTTTTCCTTTTACTTGGAGTACTATAGTTTGGATTTTGTTTGGAGAGCTTAAATTCTTCTTTGGCGTGATGACCCATTATTAAGGTTAGCTGGATGGTCTGAGTAGAAATTGGTTTGCTGATTTGGGGTGTTTAGCATGAATTATTTTTTGTGAGAGTTTTGAATTCTGATTTTTATTTTTAAAATAATGTTTTCTGTTTTGATATATGTATATTGATATATAGATGGCTTCATTAAGGTTTGTTGGATGGTCTTAGCCTTTTCACTATCTTGAAGCCTCAGTTCCACATCTGTGAAACAGAAACATTAAATCATAACTACCTTTTAGAATTGTTGTGAGGATGAATGGGACATGGTCTTCAAAGCAATGTGTATGTTAAAAGAACAAGCATGCTGATTTGAATGCTTAGGTCTTGTAGTTTAGACAGAGAAATTGTGGTCTGTACCTTTTTTTAAAAAAAGACTGCGAATTATTTATATTCAGTCTCTCTGTGTTTAAACTCTGTACAGCATTGTACATTTGGAAAGTGTATCTTGAAGTAATTTGTTGTGTTGTATATGAAAGACTTAATAGGATTTGGAGTTTGGTATTTCTGGTTTAGTAGTTCCTAGTGTTACTCAAAATGCTCCTTGGAAAATTCGAAGAAAATATCGAGTTCCTAATATGTTGGGGAAATTAGTAGCAACTCGACTTTACTATGCAAAAGGGGGTAACAAGGGGACCTTGAAAACCGTTGTCTACCAGTACTAGTCTGGATGGAATACACAAACATGTAAAATTAATTATGGTTTTTATTAAAGAATTCAAAAATAACACCAGACACACATTCACACAGAAAAAGCACTGACAAGGCTATAGAAAGGCAGTAAGAAAAACTTGGATAGATGATAGCAAGAGGATTTATTGGGGGTGATACAACCTGTCCTATAGTCAATCTGGCAGAGCAGATGGAGGAATCTGGGTGGCTAACACAGAGTGATAAGGTTTCCCCTATAAATGGAACTGTGAGCACTTGGGCATATTTTGGGGGGTCATTTATACCTCCAAATACACCTGAGGGGATTGGATGTTTCATGGGCTGAAACAATAGATTTCCTGAGCCTTCATGGATTGCACAATGAGTTTCCTGGTCCTGACAAAAGGTGGGGAAGATGCTAATGTGTTTCTTAATGTCCAGTGACTGGATTTTAAAAGCTTGAACAACCTGTCTCAAGGTTTGGGGTTAAGGAAAAGAAGTTTCAAAATCAGCAAATGCAAAGGTTTCATCCGCCCATTCATTATCTCCTTTTCAAATGTACAGTGGAGATTGTGTCCTTCTGACTTTTAGCCTTAGGTTTTCCCAGGGTAAGGCAGGGCACTCAAATGACCTTTCTGAGTCCATCTTGCCTTTTCCCTCGTGGAAGGCCACATTAATGAACCAAATTAATAATATTCCAGTTTATTAATACACAATTTCTGAGGTCTCTAGAAATGGGGTGTAGGCCATGCTTAACACTAGAATAGATGACTTTTTGTTATCAAAAACTATAATTCTGTGATACAGATCTTTGCATTCAATGTCAGATTTTATTGTATTTTTTAAAAAAAAGATTTCCCATATAAAACAAACTGTAGATGTGTATTAGGTCCACCCTGGGTATCAAGTGCCCCAGTTTCTCAGCCACTTAGACTTTAAATGACAGAAGGAAATAGAATTGTGCTAGCTGGTCTGGAGTGCCTGATTGAGTAGGGTACTTTCCTTTAAATACCTCTCAGAAAGACCTGGAGGAAAACTATCTCCCTGAGGTCAGTGCCTGAGAAGCACCTCCCCCCCCCCCTGCACTGATCAGCTACAAGGGAGCCCAGGAAGAAGGATCCAAACCACATACTGGAAATGGTGGCCTCTTGGTGCCTGCACCACCGCCACAGCCAGCAAAACTCCCCCCAGGTAAGTCTGAGGGGCTCCTCCTTCCTAATCTGTGCCATTCTTCTGTCAGCCTTCAACTGGCTTGTAAACAGTTTTAGGAGGCTGTAATTTTGTGGACTCATTTGCAAAGTTCTTTATAAACATACACTTGTACTTCCATACAGCCCATTCACCATTCCACTTGGGGATGCAGTCAGCACCTGTATGCTGGTCAAGATGTGCATTCTCCAAGGGATGGAAGAAAAATTAACATTAACCATTAAATTTAAAAAGAATTTATCTACATCCTGATCTCTGAGACTTATGAAAGCATGCACTTATGTTTCAGTTTCTTGTTATCAGGAATACATAGTGAGCATCTTTTTTTCTGTTTCTTTTCTGAATTACACAGAAAAATTTGCAAACACTTTACCCAATAAGAGAAAATGTGTGAAAAACTAAAGATTAGGAAAAGTGCATGAATTTTCTGGGCAGCAAGGTGGGAGCCGGCCCTACAACCCAATATTGAACTTAGACAGGATGAAAATATTGATGGAATTGTGAAAATGTAACAGAAACAAAAGTGACAAATTTTTACATCTATATTTTTCTTTGTACACAAACAGAAGTGTGAGTAGGAATTTCAGCAGCCTTTGGTTATAGAATGCTGAGCATTTAGTAAGCCTATTAATTGTTAATTCTATATATCGTCTGATAGCAATTTTTACTCATTTATTCAGAGTACAATTTCCATTAAATGACTAACTTGAGAAGTTGAGATGTTGTGATATTCAATTACAATATATTATCCAAAAAAGAGAGCATATGTTTGGAACAGCAAGGAATAACAACTGAAGAATAAAAGGAATAATAAACCCCACATGTACTTTCAAACTCACCTCTTCATTAAGGGGTGATGAACTCTACCTATATTGCATATATATTACTCATGTTAAGACATCTTGTGTCTATTGTCAAATAGCCATTTTCATTTATGGATGGTTAATCATGTTTGACATCTTTCCACCTATTTTTCTTTCCCAGAGGCTGGTGTGTGTTGTGTTCTTGATGTTAGGCAAAAAGTAAGGTATACGTTATTTTTCCTACTTAGTTTTTCATAAGACTTAAACAACAGCCTCTTTGGCTATATCTACACTGTAGAAATAATGCAGTTTGACACCACTTTAACTACCATGGCTCCATCCTATAGAATCCTGGGGTTTTTAGTTTTGTGAGGCACCAGCACTCTTTGGCAAAGAAGGCAAAAAACCTTGTAAAACTACAAATCCCAGAATTCTATAGGATGGAGCTACAACAGTTAAATTGGTGTCAAATTGCATTATTTATAGAGTGTAGATGTACCCTTAGAGGCCCTGCAAGCCATCAATTAGCTCCTGTCGCCAGTTGAGTTGATTCACCATTGAGATAAAAGGTGGAACTTATGTCTCATAGGCACATTTAGTTCATTATTCTTCCTAATGCCCAACAAGCCACGTAGTTTACCTGGACCTATTGCTGCTGAGGTACCATATGACTTAACCTTTTTAAAAATACTTTTAAGATGGGTTCAAAGGAAGTAATGCTTAGTCCTAGTTTTGATGGTCCTGCCTAGTATCCCAGCAGTTTAAAAAGGCTTTTCTTAAGCAAGTGTTCTTGTCCTGTTTTTTTGGGGGGGGGGGCATGTATTAGAATATTTTTTTCCAGTTGCATTGTATATACCAGTATCAACACACTGACATGATTTCTTCTCTGCCATCCGGTTACCAGTACCTAAATATTTGGGTTACTTGATTAGCCCAGTCTTGCCTAACAGTGAGGAGTGAAAGGCAGGCGAACGTGGAGAGGTGGGAGAATGAAGCTTTTGGGAGTTTTGGTGTGGAAGATTGAACAGTAAGAAAAAGTGACCAGACTGGTTTTATTTTACCTGCTTAGGTCAGGGACTAGAGAGGTAGAGAAAACAACTGCAGTCTTGGCATTACTGGCAGGAAGGCTTCCTTTTGCCCACATAGAAGATTATCAGAAGGCAATAAAAAAAGTGTTAACATCCCACAATCTCCTTTCCCATCCCTGTCCTAGCAGAACAAAAGTTTTCAGACCTACCTTTTGCAGCATCAAAGGGCATCCCAGGAGTGAACGGAGCTCTAACCAGAGCTTCCTTCACTTCCTGGAGTCAAATCCCAGCTGTTCTCACGAGAAGACGAGAGCATGGGAAATACAAACTGTAAAAGAAAAACAACAGTAAAAGTAACACCAAGCACAAAAACACACTTAAAACTAGTACAAGTAACCCGGGGAGTGTATAAAAAAGTGTGTCAATTACCTGGATGCCCCAGTCTCACCCAGAAGTGTTCTGGCATGGACCTCCCATTGACGCTGGGACCGCACCACAGAAATGGGCACCTTCTCACTTACAGGACATTCCGTTATAGAAATCCATTCATGGCTTAGCCTGTGAATAAAAAGCAGTGCCAGCATAACAACAGCCAAACAAGAGCATAACGACATGGGAACGTCATCTGAAAGGGAAGCATTTTAGCAATCTCCTGGCATCGTGATAACACCATAATCTCCTCAGAAGGGGTGGAGGGGAGGAAGAAATTCAAATCTTGCTGTCTTTTGGAGGAAGGGGTTTCCTTTGCTTGCTTGTACAGAGTGGGAGGAAGATAGTAAAATTTGCCATTTATGTGTGGCAGAAGGGGTTTCCTTGTGTGCTTAGGGGTGGTGGTGAGCAACTGGAGCTTCATTTCCTCACTTGAGTCAGTACAGCAGGAGATGTGCTGCCTTTCTTTCTCTCTCTCCTGATGTGCTTTCTTTACCTGGGAAACCTGCTAGACACAGCAGAACACAGTTGCACATTCTTTAAGTGTTCTTATGAAAAATAAACGTTACCTAATTGCAAGCCAGCACACCCCAGCCAAGACCCTTTGGGTTTAGCAGTTGCTGCTTCTTTTGACCCCCCCGGAGAGCATTTGCAAACCATATTTAGGCAGAAAAAATGTAATGCAGAGATAAAGGAAGGGTGACATCTGGCTTGATAACAGTACATGTTATCATCTAGGCATCTAGGAGTCTTAGTAGACCACAAGCTGTATTGTATTTTAATTTTTGTAAGCCGCCCCGATTGTTTTAACAGAGGGGCGGGGTATAAATAAATATTATTATTATTATTATTATTATTAGTCAACAGTGTGATGTGGTCAGTGTGATTCTGGGATGCATCAATAGTAGTATAGGGTGTAGATCGAGGGATGTGATAGTACTACTTTATTCTGCTTTGGTCAGACCTCACCTTGAATGCTGTGTCCAATTCTGGGCACCACAGTTGAAGAAGAATATTGACAAGCTGGAATGTGTCCAAACGATGGTGATCAAAATGGTAGGAGATCTGGAAGCCATGCCCTATGAGGAGTGGCTTAGGGAGCTGGGCATGTTTACCCTGGGGAAGAGAAGGTTAAGAAGGGGCATGATAGCCATGTTAAAATATTTGAAGGGATGTCATGCTGAGGATGGAGCAAGCTTGTTTTCTGCTGTTCCAGAGACTAGGACGTGGAGCAATGGACACAAGCTACAGGAGAAGAGATTCCACCTAAACATTAGGAATAACTTCCTGACAGTAAGAGCTGTTCAGAAGTGGAATATGCTGCCTCATAGTGTGGTGGAGTCTCCTTCTTTGGAAGTGTTTAAATAGAGGCTGGATGGCCATCTGTCGGGGGTGCTTTTATTGTTTATTCCTACATGGCAGGGGGTTGGACTGGATGGCTCTCATGGTCTTTTCCAACTCTAGGATTCTAGAATTCTCAAGTCTGGAAAAAGAAAAGCTCTGATTTTTTATGCCTTAAACCGCTTTAAAATTGGTGGTGGGTTGAATGAAATTGCCAACTCTCTTGGAAGTTATGCCACAGTCTCCAGTGATTCCCACTGGTACTGTCTCTCTTGCTACCCCCAACCCATTTATATCACTCTCAATTTACATTGTGAATCCAGGAATGCAACAGTAATGTAAATTGAGACCTGTCTCTATCCCACTTTTCTACCAATAAATGGCACTCAGGGCAAGGGAAAAATCATACAAAAACAAAATGCTACCAAAAAAAAACTTTAAAAATTAAAACACAATTTAAAATACACTAATAAAAAGAAAATGACAACACCCAAACAGTTAAAGCATGTCTCAGAGATTTACCACACCGTGCTTCTAATAAGTGTTCAGGCCATTTCTTAAGGAAACAAATAGATTACTTGATGCAAAAAAAGTTATCAAATGCTAAGCCCAATGTCGTTTTTAAAATTGTTGGGTAAGTCTGGTATCGCTACAAGGGCACCGCATTAACCCTTTCCCCTCTGCCCACATGTGTATCACTCCTCCTCCCTCAATAAATCGCCATTTATGTTTTCCAAAAGGCGCATGCACCTTTTTTTAGAATTTTTAAAAAATGTGCAATTTCACAGTCTCATGATCTTTTTATTGCACACTTTATTCAGGGGCATCACAGAGCTACCTCTCATCTGTCTATCGACATTATCCAAAATTGGGCACCTGTTTAAAAACCCATGCACAATGTACCCCAAACACTGAACGTAATATGAAAAGGTGGTTCCTAACATTGCTTAAACTCACACCAAACAGTAAATTACATGCCACATGCTGCCACATGTGGTTTTCCTTTTTTTAATTGAAAAGTAAGCCTCCCTGCAAGTTCTCTATTTCTGAAGAGGATCAGGGCCTCCCGCTACAGCAGAAAAGTGAGGAGTTTCTCCCCCTTTCTCAGGAGTGAGCCTCTACTGAACTCAGTAGGTATGTACTCCTGAGGTGCAAACCCACAGACAAAATGTCAAGGCGGAAGGAGGGTGGTTCATTGATTGATTGACAAATACTTGTGATCTTTTTCTTTTTAATTTCAAGAGGACAAAAACCAGCTTAACCCAACCTGCGGGAAAAGCACTGGAGTGTGCCTAGCCATGCTTACTCAAGAGTAAACTCCACTGGGCTCTAGGGGGCTTACTTTTGAGTAAAGCCGCATGGGAAAGGAGAGAAAGAGAGGGGCCAGAAGTCTTCCACTGGCTAAGACACGTTCCTGATTTATTTATTTTTGTAAAAAAAACAAAAAAAGAATGTACCTCAATTTAAAACATAGCAGAAGGAAAGGTTTTGAGAAATTCTCCCCTAAAATACCAAAGCTTTTCTTTCCCACTTCTGGCTGTGAAGAGCTCCAGATATAGATTTCTTTGCTCATCAACTCAATGGGCTATAAGCATTACATAAAAATACTCATCCCTGCAACAGTGTCAGGGAGACTTGCCATCCCCACTCCCCACATGCCAAATCACAACCCCCCTGACCCTGAAAAAAAACATACACAACCTTCTCCCCTGTGTTTGTTTTAAATAAAAATATACATTTGATTCTGCAACAGCTGAGGCTGAGTTTTGAATCCAAATAAACTCTGGGAAATGGGTGGAGTAGCCAAGGTGTACTAGTGAGCTCTTCTGATAAGCCGGAAGTCAAATGGGATGAAGAAGAACAGGTTAACACAGGCGAAAACCGGAGTACGGCCCAATACACACCCACTCTGTCATGTGTTCTTCTCTGATGGCGCAGTGATATTATTGCACAAGAAAGTATGGTGGTATCACAGCACTACTGATTTCATACATAGGGATTTGTTGTGAATGTAAACGAGCGCTAAAAAGACACCTTACAGCCGAACCAGCAACAAAAGGGAGGTTGTGTTTGCAATCAAGAACTCATTTGCTGAATCATGTGGAATCATGACTAATGGATAGTGCAACAAAATCTCATGTAGTAAACCTCATAGTCACAACCACATATAGATACAACAGTCATGTTCAAATAAAACTTTTTTCCCTGCGATTGGAAGGAGAACAGGAAGGAGATCAGTCTACCATCCCTAGAAAGGAAGTTACACAGCTTTGAGATCAACTGCTAATAAAGTTCTTGCTCCTGTGTTTACTAAATGTGCCTCTGTTGGTTGCACGTCCTAGAGAAGGGCCTGCCTGAAAGAATGAGAAATCCAGACAGGTTTGTAAAGGAGAGTCTAGTTTTTGAAATAGCCTTGTTCCAAGTTGTGCCTGGAAACAGACCAGTAGCCAGTGAAGCAGATGTAACCAAGGAGTCACATGCTCCCTGTAATAGCCCCATCAACACCCTGAACACAGCATTCTGAGTTAGCTGAAATTGCTGAACACTTTTGAAAGGCATGCAGGACATATAAAAATTGTCCAAACAATGTAATAAAAGTGATGGGCAAGAAATCTTATGCAATTGCCACAGTTTGTGCAAATAGCTTTAACTATTTATGTATGCATTCCTGTCAGCCTTATCACACTACACTGTTATAGCACTATTATTCCACTTTAACAGCTCTAGCTGCCTCCTGTGGAATGGGGTTTGTAGTTTAGTGAATCCTAAGAGCTCTCTGGCTAAGAATTCTAAATGTCCCTCCCTAAACTGCAAATCCCAGGATTCCACAGGAGGCAGCCAGAGCAGTTAGTGGGATACTAGTGCTATAACAATGTAGTGTGATAAGGTGGAATCTAGGAATACCTGTATCTTTCTGGATTCAGTTAAAATTTGTTCACTTCTCATATAGACCAGTACTGACATCAGACACCGGTTAAGAAAGAAAGAGGTAGAGTTTGCTGTAATCAATGCATTAGAGGCATCAAACCCTCAAAACTCTTAGCAACCTTTCCCAGCTTGTTCTATATATTTCTTAAATAGGATGCAGAACAATATGGAAACCCGAGACACCCTAGGACAGTGGGCATGGCTTTGAACAGAGGACCCCCACAACCTTTGGTGCAGATACAGTGGTGCACAAGATTGCATATTTTGCAGACATACAATAGTAGGGATGCAGTACAGATGAAGCAGAAACCATGAGGACCATTTTCATTGCTACTGTCACCACCATGGAATAACCTTTGAATGGGCTGTAGTTCATATTAATTCAAACTTACTCTCTGTTTTCTAGTATTGCTGCTTTAATTCAACCGTAGCCTCTATTTTTCATCATTCCAACTTCCTTGGCAAACCGGTGAGCTTATTTGGTTTTACTCAGTGGGATGATGCTCAGAAGTGATTATGTCAACAGTACAGGCCATTCCTTTAACTTCATATCCATTTTGTACATGAGTTATTTTCTTCCTCAGTTCGACATTATAAGTTGCACTGATCACTGAGTTGTGAAATGTTGTCTGTTATACAGAGACACAGTATGAAAACAACAACAACAAAAAACCAAAACAAATGTAACCGTTTTTACAAAACATTTGTTTAATTGATCTTACTATCCAAAGTAATAAACAGAGCAAGTCCCTTAATTTTATGACAACTCACACCAATTAGCAGCGGGGTGATAAATATTTCTTACAACTTGGAAGGAAGGACTTAACAGAGTTTGGCTTCCTTTTTTGTATACTCTCTATTGCATCCAAAGAAGTGGGTTTATATCCTTGAAAGCTCACACAAAAATAAAAACCAGTTCATCTCAAAGGAGCTGCTACATGCCTTTTTCTCCCACCTCTGATCCTTTTTATTTTTGGATGCATACCTTGAAAAGTTACTATTTGTCAAATGATTGCCTGAATTTACCCTATGCTGTTGTGGTGGATGGATATTTGGGTGCGCCTCTCTAGTCCATGAGAAGGTGTCAACAAGCTTAAATTTCCTCAGGATCTCATTTTTTCCACTGCTGTTTTTTCTTTCTTTCTACATGACAATGCACATATTTTTGTGCATTTTCCAAAAGAAGTATCTTTGTTTGCATTTTAAACTGTATACATTTTAGTGAACATATTTCAAATGTATGCATTTTTACATGTAACATATCCAGCTTTTAACTAGCATTTCCTGAAATATGCAATCCCTTCCTACACACTTTCAAACGTTGGCATGGAGGGGGCACATGTTTTCAAATAAGTGAAATACTTTTTAAAAGCCTTTCTTTGGGGAACAGTGTGGATTTCGATAGCTGTGTACCAATACATGTTCCAGTTTGGTAAGTGTGAATACAGTCGGCCCTCCGTACCTACAGATTCTGCGTCCACAGATTCCACCATCCACAGCTTGAAAGTATTCCAAAAAAAAAGAAAAAGAAAAAAGAAATAAAATACAGTAGCACCCCCATATTTACTGATTCACCATCTGTGGATGGTGATGGAAGGGTGGATGGGGAAGGGAGGGATGGTGGAGATCTCACCTCCCTTCCCCCTTTTATGCAGGTGGTTCCAGTGGTGGCAATAGCGTTGGCAGGGTGGGGTGGGGTGGACGGGGAGGGAGGGAGGGAGGAGAGTTCGCCTCACTTCTCCTTTCCCCATGGGGGGTTCCAGCGGCGGAGTTGGTATGGGCGAGTGGACGGGGAAGGGAGGGAGGAGAAGAGTTCGCCTCCCTTCCCGGCGGGGAGTTCTGGCAGCAGTGGTGGGGCTGGCGGGGGGGGGAGTGGATGGAGAAGGGATGGAGGAGGAGAGTTCGCCTCCCTGCTCACTTTCCTGTGGGGGATTCTGGCAGCGCAGCGGTTGAGGGAGAGAAGAGAGAGAAAACTCTCCAAGCTGGCTGCTGAGCCCTTCTCCCCACATGCTCCACTGAGGCTCTCAAGGCCTCCCCAAATCCCAGAGGTTTTGGGGACAGGGGATGCGTTGTATTGCAGAAGGAGAGGAAGGAGGGGAACCAAGCTTTGACACCTTTTGCCTGCCAAAACCAGGCTGAGCAAGGGGCTCCTTCGTGTGTGGATGGATTGATGAGGGGGACCCTCATGCAGACACTGGACAGGACTTTGGCTCAGATGCTTACCAGCAGCCACAGCAGCAGTCTCTCCTCCTCCTTGACCTCGCTTGCCTCCCTCCATCCCTGATTATTCCCCCCTGTTGCCCATGATGGTGGTGATGATGGTGGTGGTGGGTGGGTGGGGAAAGGAGAGGTGAGTGTTTGCTACTATCTGTGGTTTTCAGTATCCATGGGTACCCTGGAACCAATCCCCCATGGATACGGGGATGCTACTATATCAAATAGCAAACCTTGCTGTTCACCATTTTATATAAAGGGACACCATTTTACTATACCATTTACTGGAACTTGAACATCCATGGATTTGGTATCCACACCAGGAACTGGAAGCAAACCCCAGTGGATACCAAGGGTCCAGTGGTTTTACACTGGAACACAAACCTAACAATTTTTTTTATCCATGCCTGTTCTAGAGCAACAATCTTGCACTTTTCAGGTATTCAGATAATACGTTCATTATATAAAGCATGAAGAGTGCACAAAGAGTGCATGCCAGACTTGTTCCATATATCCTTACATGCACCAGTTCCGCCCCATCGTCTGAACATTAGAGATGTTCAGGAGTTCAGTGAAATCATGTAGAACCATCTTCATGATAAGGAACCCTGTGTTATCAACTGAAAATGCTTAGACCTCTTATTTGATTTTTTTTTCCTCTTCAGAGACATTTGAGGTTAAGTAGCAGGTACGTTGTGGTAAGGCTGCCATGCTCCCCCCCCCTTGCACACTTTATGTCCACATATGTTCATTGAAAGATCAGCGTCCTCCGCATACTATACCCGTATATCAGCATATATCTGTGCGTACTCTTACTTACATTTCATAAATTGCTATTTTAAATTAAAAGGCTATTGTTTGTCTTTCACAATCTGTTGTGTTTCTTAAATCTGTTTTCCTATTTTTGGTCATCTTGGAGTTAAGGGCTGTATATGTGTGTGTGTTTGTGTGTGGAGATAAACTTGCTAAGTTTATTCAGAGTCCTTGTAAACAGGTGCCACTCCAATGGCTTAAATTAAAGGCACCTGATTATATTCATCCAGACCCTCTAGTTTTCAGAAAAACAGTAGTAATGGTGTCAACTATTCTGTTGCCAAATCCTGTCAAAACGTTCCTGTTTCTGCTTATTGTCATGACTTTGCTAAAATTATCTATGAAAAATAAAAATGGGGAGGGGTGAATCATCTAGGAAGATTATGGTTTAGTTATTTAAATATGGAGACCCTGCAGAGGGAGCTCAAATCATTTGTTTGGGGCAGGGGCTGACTTCACCATGTATTCATTGAGAGAAAATGTAATCAGTGAGAGAAATGAAAAATGTATCATTAGTTGCCCAAACAGAAGAACCTGGTTATTTATCTTAGTACCTGATTTTACAAGGTAACACATACTTATAGAACACAGTCTTAAGAGATGTTTTTTTCTCCCAGTAAATGGAAGAACCTTTTGAATTTCAGTTTTCTTTTTCACTCCTAGATACTTAGATACTTTTAAACCCCTCCACCCACCAAAAACCCCCCACAACCCTAGGTAGGGTTTTCTAATACAGGAGAACATAAAATTATTGAAAACTAATGTTGTTTAACCATGAACGGACCATTTCATCAGCATTATAGTTGCACCCACAGGTCACAGATTCACTTAACAAAACCCAAGTACAAATGGCATATATCATGCTATATTACTGAAAACTATACAGGTCACTGTCATAGAATTATAGAATATTAGAGTTGGAAGAGACCACAAGGGCCATCTAGTCCAACCCCCTGCTATGCAGGAATACACACTCAAAGCATCCCGGGCAGATGGCCATCCATCCTCTGTCATCTTTCTCCTTACATCCCAAGTTCTTTTCCACCTGGTGTTTGTGTATATTTTGAAGAATAAACAGAGAGTCAAATCTTTATGTACCATTGAAAATTTAAAAGGGAAGTTGGTGTGCCATGCTCAAGAGTTGCAATTAAAAGACTGGAAACACTCAATATATGTACATTCCTATCCTAAAAAAAAGGACACCAGGGACTGCAACAACCATAGGATGGTTGCATTATTTTCCCATTCAAACAAAGTGATGCTCAAATTTCTACAACAAAGACCTTTAACCATATAGGGAGTGATAAATGCTAACTGTCCAAGCAGTGTTTAGGAAAGGAAGAGGCACTAGGGATCATATTGCAAATATATGTTGGATAATGGAGCACACCAAAGAATTTTAAAAGAAAATCAGCCTATGCTTTATAGAATTTAGAAAAACCTTTGCTTGTACAGATCATGAAAAACTATGGTTCATTCTTAAAGAAATGGGTGTGCCACAACATTTTATGTCCTGATTCATAACCTGTACTCAGGACAAGAGGCTGCTTTTAGGACAAAATATGGAGAAATTGAATGGTTTCCTTGCCAAGGAGGTCAGGCAAGGCTGCATTTTATCACCCTGTTTGTTTAGCGTGTGTGCTAAACATATCATATGTAAACCAGGATTAGATTCAGAGGAGGGAGGCATGAAAATTGGAGGAAGGAACATGAACAATTTAAGATATGCAGATAACACCATACTACTAGCAGAAAGTAGCAAAGACTTGGAATGATTACTGAAGAAAGTCAAGGAAATACGTGCAAAGGCAGGTTTGCAGTTGAGCATTATGAAAATGAAAACAAAGACTGCAGATGATTTACATAACTTTAAACCGGACAACAAAGACATTGAGATAGTTTAAGATTTTCCATACCTTGGCTCGGCCATTAAGGTAGAAGGCAGTAGGAAAAGAGGAAAACCACATCCTAGATGGATAGACTCAATCAAGGAAGCCATGGCCCTCAGTCTGCAAGACCTGAGCAGGGCTGTTGATGATAGGGTGCCTTCAGAGATTTTCACATGGGGAAAATATCCCCCGGAGAAATCGGGACAGAAAGATTTCTTTACCGGAAGCAGTGCCGCGGTTCGCATTCCCATTTGCCTCTCCTGATATGGGAACTCCCGTTAGTAAAATATTCCGGAAGAGGGAAGAAATAACCCAGCGTGACAACGACAGCATATCAGGAGAGGCAAATGGGCGTGCGAACCGCGGCGCTGCTTCTGGTAAAGAAATCTTTCTGTCCCGATTTCTCCGGGGGATATTTTCCCCGTGTGAAAATCTCCTTAGACGTCTCTCATTTATACGGTCCTCATAAGTTCAAAGCCGGCGGCAGTTAACAACAACAATTAAAAGAAGTGGGTCAAAATTAGACCACTTAATCTACAGTGTCAATAAACATGGATTTGTTATGTGGGATTTTGGAAATCAGTGTGGGCAGTATGTAAAATCAGTACATTTCATGAACATTGGTAATAGGGATGAATAGTGAGTAACGGAGGTGCCGTGAACACATTGAACTGTAGGAGATATACATGTTTTCTTTTCAGTTGTTGCCAATACCCCTATGTAAATTGTGGTTATATATGTTTCAAGTCCTCTCCATTGACGCCCCCTTGTCATGGGAGAGAGGCTTGCATACCCTAATGATGTTTTGAGCTATGCTGGCGGTGGCATAAAGCCACCAGTAGGGTCTCCCATGCCAGACAGGTCAAAACCAAAGGGTCTGACAAAGAGCGTCAAAGGGCAGGATGGGCTCTCTAGCCTTATGGCAACCATCCTAGGAGAAGGAAAACTCTAATCCCAAACCTGGCCAGATGGTGCTCGTCCAACCCTGTAAGGTCAACCATCTAAGAGAAGGAAACTCTAATCAAACGACTCGAGAAAGTTGCTGCTACATCCATGCTTGCAAGGCCACGGCAGATGAACCTTTGGTTTAAAGGGTGAGGCCAGTTCTGTGCACGCTGCGCTCACCAGAAAAATCCATTGCACAGGCTCAAAGGACAAATCCAGTTCCAAAGCGCGCTTGCAGAAAGCGTGGGATGAGTCCTTCCTAAATCTTTGTTTGGGAAGAAAAGCCAGAGAGAGAGAGAGAGAGAGAGAGAGAGAGAGAGAGAGAGAGAGAGATGTTTCAAGCAGGAACCTTGTCATTGGGCCTGTTTGAGTTTATAGCATGTGAATGCTTTCTACTTGATTTCAGAAAGCTTTACTTTAAAATAGATTTAAGAGTCCCAATCAGTGTAACTCATTTAATCAATGCAATCATGGTAAGGTAACACTTGTGTACATTCTATTAATTCATTGGGCCTATTCTAGTTGGGACTAACAGTTGGACTTTGGTCCTTGTGTCATGATGGAGTCCCATCATGCCTCAAGGTTGATTGCAACTCCCATCATTCTGCCAGAGAACTACAGCTCTCTTTATGTGTAAACAGTATTGTCTTGCCAGCATAGTATCAGGTAAAGAAAGGGTTAATGGAAGGGAGGGAATATTTTTTTTAAAAAAAAATCTGTAAATGTATGTTAACGGTAATATGAGCCATACTGTTTAATGGAACTGACTTCATTTAGTGGCTTGAAATTTTGTTGTGCATTGTTGTTGCTGTTCCAGCTCAAATTTGTGAAAAGGACTCCACAGTGAGAGGTAAAACAGAGGACTTCACAGAAGTACGAGAAGGCATACTCAGATGGTAATTCCACAGTAAGAAATAAGACAGGGGAGCTGAGTACAAAACCATACTGAGTATAACATACAAAAGCAATAGTAAATATCCACATGCATGCAGAACTAGCTAACAGTGAACAAAAACATGAAATGTTAGAGAGTGGCAAGAACTATAGAGTAAAGTGGCTAACTGTGTAAACACAACAGAAATATTCAAGGGACCTTGTTTGGACTTGATATAGAAATTTCAGATCTTCTTTACACATGCTGACCAGATCCTAGAGGTTAAAAGTAATTGGCTAGTTGTAGCTGGGTGTTATTTATACTAAATAAAAGGAAACATACCATTTCTAAAGCCCTCTTCTCCAGTCCATATCCTTCACCCACCAGCCATTTTCTCTTTCTCCTCTACCTCAGGTTCCTAGAGTGAGGCTCTTACTAACTCACTAGATATATTTGATAATAAAACAAATTACCTAGAGGGAAGGCCATTCTCTCACTGACCTGGGGGTGGTGGTAGACTAAGTGACTTGGAAGACCACTACAGCTCTGTGATATATAACAGAAAAGGGTAGAGGCTTTTCCTCCATTATGGGCAACAAGCAAAATGTACTTTCCGTTGCCTATGCCCATAATTCACTTTTGCTTTCTAGTCTACAACAACTTAACATTGGCCAGGAGTGACACATGCTTGTTTTGCTTAGGTTTGCACTGAAGTCTGAAGGAGTGGACTCTAACCATACAAGTGGGTAGAATAGGCTGAAGGATTTGTATGTCACTAAACCTACAGTATTTCCCCCTCGCTTTCTTGACTCTTTAAATTTATTTGTTTTCTTTGTTTGATTAAAAAAAAATCTCACCCTTATCCAGGGATCTTGGGGTGGTGTGATTTTCATGTGAAGTGGAAAAGCAGGCTGAAGAGATGTTCACAGTATAGATGTTGAAAGTTTCCTTAGCAATAAATAAATAAATAAATAAATAAAATAATTCAAGTTTTCCTTAGTGCCTCAGTAAAATTAGACACAGATTCTGAACATAAAATCAAGTCTTATAGGGCAACATAATTTTCCAGGTGTTAAGTTTAAAGAAATCTTCATTTATAACTTAAATTTTAAATTTTTGCATTGGATGGAATGAACCATGAACGAAATTAAAATAGCTGCTAGTACTGTTGTACAAACACTAGTGCAATGCTAGAACAGGCCATTATTATATTTCCACTTGTGCAAGACATCAAGAAAGCAGGACAATCTGGGATGTAGTTTTTTCTTGTGCACACAAAAAAATTCTTGTCCACAAAACACAAAGAAGTCCTCTCTGGCTCCATTTGGAAGCCATCACCTTCCCAACAATAATAATAAATCACATAATGTTGCTTGATATTAACAATCCAGAATAACTCTGATAAGATTATTTATGAGTCTGGTGAAGGATTTGCAAACATACAAAGAAAGTAGATCTTCAAATTTGTAACAATCTAAACCTTGAAGCTTCATAATTTATGCTGAAACCATATTCATATATATGTGATTAAATACGAAAAATCTATTCAATAACATAATTTAAAAACTATCTTCATTCTGTTTTCCCTCCTCTAATCTCCAAACTTTAAAATATACCAGAGTGTATACAGACGCACACATCCTTCTGATCCACTGCAGCTGTGTAAATGTACAGTTGTTTTGAGCAACAGTATTGATGAAGGGTTACAATAGAAATAAGTGATTACATGCCACTGTAACCAAGGTCTTCCTGTCATTTACCACTGGAGAGGATAGAGCAACATATCACATGTTCATTATATTTGTGTATGAGGCAGTTCTGACAATGCACAGCCAGCTTTGAATAGCCCAATTTGCCATATGCCCATAATTATTTGGCCTTTATTATGCTACGCATTTGTAGAAGAGGCATTTCTTGTTTTAAATAGGCCTATAGGTGTTCCTTTTTCAGAATAACCTAAGCAAGAATTTCCCATGTGGAAAAATGGTGCACTATGCGTGTGACCCAGTTCAAACCTTTGGTCTAGCCCATTCTTTGTATTGACCAAATTTTAGAACCCCAGCCATGTTCTGAACTTCAAAAATGGACAGGCAAGCCATGATTTAGAGTTGCTTGTCTACTTTTTGAAACATCTGTTCAGCAATCACTTTTTTTAATGGTATGGGGGCCTCCAGGAGTGGAGCTATGGTAGCAGCAATAGATTACATCCCATCTACACAAGGGGTAAAAAAACCGTACAGGGGGTAAAAAAACCCAAAAAGGCAGGTGCTTGCAAGCATACAAACTGCCTACATGGTTTTTTTAGTCCCCGCTAAAGTCTGCATGACTCCTAGCCCAGCTGGCGGGCATGCCGCTGTGCTGGCTGGGGATTCTGTGGGGTGTTCTTACCACCACCACCACCACCCCAAGTCTGACCTCATACCAGAGAGAGTCTGGGGCTGCAGCTCTGAGTGCGCCATGGAGAAGCTGAACCAGTGTGTGTATGTGTGTGTGTGTGAGAACAGGAAATGGTTGCCTCTTCCTCTGCCTCTTCTTCCTCTCTGCCCCAGCCTGCAGGCAAGGCACTCTCTCTCTCTCTCACACACACACACCCAGCACATGGACATGGCCACTCAACCTACCCACCCCCTCTCTTCCGCCCTCCCCCATCCCCAAATTTTCCACCTCCTCTGTCTTTCCAGTTCTTTGCAAAGCAGCTAACTCCCCCCTCCACCTTCTTCCTTCTTCCCTCTGGACGACGACCCTGGCCCTGGCTCCAGCCCTGTCCTCACCCTCCCTCTGCCACCCTCCTCTTCCCTCTCAGGGGATGCGGAGGAAGGCAGCATGGCCCAGTGAAGGAGGAGGATGGAGGACCTAGAATTACCTGGGGAGAGGGCGGCGGCGGCGGCGGCAGGGCTCTAGCATAATTTAAAATAACATGGTGGCTGGTGCTGATTCCCCCTCTTTGCAATCCCCGCCCCCTCTGCTGGATCTGCCAATCAGAAGGCTGCCTGTTTGAATCTGTGTGACTGCGGCTATACACATGGTCGCACAATCCTACGGCGCATGGATTTATCCGGAGAAACCCCTGGACAAGCCACTCATGAACTTTAGGGTAAGTTCCCTCCCCCCGAATGACTAGTATGTGGGCGAACATATGTGTGTATAGATTGCTGATCTTTCGCACACCATTCGTACTTTTTTTGTCTTATAGACAGGACCTCAGTTGAGGCTAGGTTTAGCTATAATCTCTCCACTCCCATTAGTATAGCTCATGGTTTACAAACCCATTTCAAAGCATGACTTCCAGTCCTATATTGCTGTTTGCCTTTTGGTGGATTATATACCATGGCTTGCAATTCAGAGACCTCAATTCATAGGGATTAAGACAGGATAGGAATTGCTTGATGGAGCCAGCATGATCTAGTGGTTTGCGCATTGGACTATGACTTTGGAGACCAGGGCTCATGTCCCACTCAGCCATGGAAACCCACTGGGTGACCTTGAGCAATTCACACTCTCTCAGCCTCAGAAGAAAAAGGCAAAGGCAAACCTGTTCTGAACAAATATTGCCCAGAAACCCCCGTGATAGGTTGACCTTAGGGTTACCATAAATTGGAAACAACTTGAAGTTACACAGCAACAACAAGGAATTGCTTAGCCCTCCAGATATAACTGATATCTACATTACGGATGATGGATATTCTTTTCCACCAGATGAAGGCTTGGTAATGCTTTAAATTAGAACAGAATTAAATATTTCAGTTGAATTAAGATTAAATTTACTGATTCTTAAATCAAGAAAAAATGGTGATTAGTAGGAATTTATGTATGTTGTGTTGTTCTTTTCTTCTGTTTTCTCAGTTCTGTGAATTTGGCAATTATTCAAGAAGTAGATTAATTGCAAACAGTGTGCTATAAATATAGTATTGCTTGACCTTTCAAACCTGCCTTCTCTCTCATAGTTTGCATGTGTGTTCTTAAGTGAACAGGTTTTTTTCTCCTTCTATAATGAAGAATGTTATATGCCTTATTCATAAATTCACATTTTCTTAAATACAGTAGGGCTAACGTGGAGTTTACATACTGCTTGATTATCTTGTGCTCACTGGTCACTGTTTTCTTCTGAAGATTTCAGAATCAATAGTAGGCTGCTGTCTTTGGCTGCTGACCAGAAGCTTTGCTTGTAGATCCTGCTGTAGGGATGGCATCCAACTGTTGCAAAAGATGACAGTTGTCCAGAGGATTACAACTGTGATCATACAAAGTGTGAGGGGAAGGGAGAGAAGGATCTTGACCTGTTATATGTTCTTTTGCATAATTGTTTCTGCAGGCGAAAGGGCAGAAAAGGTTTAGAATTAGAGCAGCACATTTGACGGGAAGTTGTCATTTGAAAACAGTTTGCATTGCCTGTCATCTTTTGTTTGGAAGAAAACAGGCTGTGACATAATACCTGTCACTGCCAGCGGGTGTTTCTGAGCACCCTGGAGTGAAATATCCCAAGTAGTAGCAACCTTTAGTTTTAGGCAATCTCAGTGGTTGGAGAGAGCTTTTACTGTTCCAGCCTCTCTCTCTCTCTCTCTCTCTCTCTCTCTCTCTCTCTCTCTCTCTCTCTCTCTCTCTCTCTGTGTGTGTGTGTGTGTGTGTATGGCCTACCTGTTAAAGGCCCAGTTCAAAACTGGGAAGATGAAACTATATGTTTTGGCAATTTATGTGGGTACTTGATTTTTATTTTTATTTTTTGAGGCCAGATCTTATCCCTATAAAGAAAGGAAAATACTGGGTTTAATATATCAATTCCATTCTGAGAAGAAGCAATTATACCTTATTTTAAGACTACAAGTATTTTAATTTTGCTATATGTTCACAAAAACATTTTTATCATAGATGTGTATGACAAGAAGGTATGTTTGGAAAGCAGCATATGAAGACTAAGGACTTATGGTTGAAACATGTCTATTTAAACTATCCCAGCAATTCTACATTAGGCACTATTATTATGGTATATAGGGACATGTAAATTATGTAAATTCATGTGCTGATTTTGATTTGTGTGAAATTGCTTATTGTGAGAAATCCTGAGATAGTGAAGTTTGTATAGCAGTATTTGGGGGAACAGTTCCTTCTGATCAATAAATAAAGCTCCTTTTGCTGTGCTGTTCAGAATTGTATCCATTTGTTTACATTTTGACCACATTATGTGGCATATTGATAAATGCTTAGCCAAGTCAGAAATATGAAGGCTTGAACTGAAGGTTAATGTCATTTTAACCAGCCAAACT
>JAUMIR010000005.1:181633595-181643595 GCA_030847615.1 Gambelia wislizenii | reverse complement strand
ACACTTTTTCTTTTGAGTACCGCCTCTGCTGTAGACCTTCCAATGGAAAACCAAGAGGTGGGTCTAGTTTGGAGTATCATTAAAGATACATTTTGTTTCCACAATAACCTGGAAGTAAAATAAAATAACATAAAATAAAACAGGATCAGAAGGATAGGCATTTGTGCCAAATTTCATTATGGATTAGGCGGAGAGTGGGGAGGAGAACTAGAGGGTCTTGTACAAGATCTTGAAGACTGCTTTAGAGTGGGAGTTTAAAATATGTATTTAAGTAGTTGGTTTATGAAAGAAATGCCTTGAGACAGGTAGAGGTGCTCTTTAGTTTAGAACTCTGAAACTGATGGTTTTGATCCAACATAAGCTAAATGGAGGAGAATTAGATCTAAAAGTGTACTTGGTATATACATAGATGTATTTTTTTTTTAAATCAGGAAAATATATTTGATCAGTGCAATTTCCCTAGTTTTCACATTTGCAAAATGGACACATAATCCCATCCCCGTCCATCTATTTCTCTAGTGACTTCAGTGAATTCAACTTTGAAGGATATTTGTTGTTATGAAGGATTTTTTCCACAGCTGTTACTGGAATCTTAACATAAAACTGGACATTCTGGTGGGTGGACAGTTCATTTAACATAGTTTAGATCTTTTGTGACTAACCAGAATATAAACTATATATTACAAAATAATACAAAAGAATATACTACAAAAATTATAGGCTACTTGATTTTGTAAGGTGTGTATATATATATATATATATTGGTGAACTATAGAGACACAGTACATATAATAGCACATAGTACAGCAGCTGCATAAAAGGATCTTGAATTTACACTGCCTCGTAGTGTGGTGGAGTCTCCTTCTTTGGAGGTTTTTAAACAGACGCTGGATGGCCATCTGCCGGGAATGATTTGATCGTGTGTTCCTGCATGGCAGGGGGTTGGACTGGATGGCCCTTGTGGTCTCTTCCACCTCTGTGATTCTATGATTCTACAATACATGCAAAATAGATTACTGACAGTCAAAGGATTTATATAGTCATCCTAAGAACTTGAAACATCATGATTAAGAGAGAATAATAGGGTAAAATGATATAATTTTGCTTCTAAAAACAAGTATGATGCTATGATTTCAATAAACTTGCTTTCTAGGGTCTGACCATTAACTGCTACATAGGCAATGTCTATAAGGTCACAGTAAAAGACAAGTACAATAAAAAATACAGGCAGTAAACAAAATACTTGTTTTCTGTAGTACCTTACTATGAACACACCTGAAATGCTACACACCCTGAATAAAAATCTAGTCTACTGGTGCGTACAGGGATTTATAGGTGAGATTAGATTTAGTAATGGCTTATTTGTCCACTGACGTGGATGAGTGCAGTCCTAGGCATGCCACTCAGTCCTAGGCATGCTACTCAGGAGTGAGTCTCACAGTGTTCCATTGGGCTTACTTCCTAGTAAGTCTATTTTAGGATTTTCTATTTAGTAATATATGGTATAGCACTCTATGGTTTAATAATGAATAGTGGAGGTGCACATCTTAATGCATATGAAATATAAAATGGAAATCCTTAGTTTCATTATAGTATATCGGATAATTGTATGAGTGATTCGCTGGTATTGAAGCTTATTGGTATGTTTTATTCGTATGCAATTTCTGTTAGTGAAATAGCCACTATTTACTATTTTAGATGTGAAACTAAATTTTAGCCTGTTGGCTTATCCTGACACTGTAATAAATTTGAATAGCATTATTGACAGGGTTTGACACTGGTACTTTTTTTTTTTTTTTTTGCTGCTAATGTTATAGGAAGCATGTTGGAAAAGTGGCTCAGTAAAACTTAGTGAAGCATTACAGTATGCAATTTGTCAGTTTAATCTAGATAAGATTGTAATGTGGAATTTACCATTCCTTTTATCTGAGTGTCTTAACTTCATTGGCCTCTATCCAGACATAGCTGTGTGCAACAAAATATTGCATGTGACTGCTTTCACATATGATAATGACCACATGCACTGCCCCTGTGTGTGTGTGTGTGTGTGTGTACAGTCAACTCACCTCTTCCTACATACCTAATTGGAAAGATGGGTCCGCATGCATTCCCATTTACATTTTGAGACAGATGGCAAGGCATACTGCCTCCACACTGCATTGCTGGTGGAGATTCAAGGACTGCATTGCATCTGGGTACACATGTACATGTGATCTCCTTCTCTTGAGTGTTATGTGCAGTGTTCCTGATACTACAACCCAGTTACTAAGGTCCCTAAAAGCTAGGGCTGGTTTGCATATTTAAATCCAAGTGTAGAAGCCTGTTTAGGCAGATGAACTCTCATTGAATCACTGAGCTTTGCTTGTACATATAAGTGAAATCTCTAAAATGTTAAAGAGAGTTCTCTTGATCTGTACTTAAACAGAGTTGTGATTTTTCAGTACTAAGGTACTGTAAGCAGAAATTTAAATTAAAATTGGTCTAATAATTTTACAGACATGAACTAAACTACCATGTATTCAGTTATGTCGTTTTATGCCTAACTTGGAAATGCACCATTTTTCATTTAAATGAGAAGGGGGGGGAGCTTACTTTTTCTGACTTTTTTTGTTATTGTACGTATTGGAATAGCCTTATATTTAGCATTTTAATTTATTATACAATTGTAAGTATTTAAGACGAAGGATATTCATCTAGACTTTAAATATATCACGCCCTGTGTTAATTTTGCATTAAGTCCAACAGAGCACAAAATTGGAAGCTATTATATTAAGTTTTCCAAAATCTGGGTTCTGGTCAGGATTAAATGTGTAGAGTGATGGCTGTATTTGCATTCTTAAAATATACTTACTGTTAGGGACATTTTTTATACTGAATATTGGAAGGGAGGTTCCACATGTGCCCATGAGTATTTAATTACAGGGCAGGGGTCTCAAAATGATAAACCTTTCACAATTCCCAATTGATTCTTGCCATCTAAGCTTTGAATAGCAGACCTGTATTGCAGACTTTTTTCAAAAACAGGTGTTAAAATGGTTCATGGGAGGTAGCTCTTTGAAAGGGTCCCAGGAAACATGGAACCAGTTTCATAGTCCTTTGGATCCCAATTTTATCACAGGGGATTGCTTGTATTGAGACGGAGGATGTAGGTGAAACCTTCACATTTCGTAGACGTTGTGGGATATAGTGGATACTTATAAACTCAAAAGACACTCATCTTTCTTGTCCTGAAGCATATCATTCCTCGGCTGCTATTGTCTGCAAGGCATTTAAGACTGAACTGAATTAGCTATTCCATTTCAAGAGCTTTGTAGGTTACAGTCTTTAAGGAAGAGAAAGTATTACCCTATTTTCAAATAATGAAGTATGTCTTGGATATTATCTTACAGCTGCCATGTTATTCTTACTCAGCTGGAATCCCATTTCCCCCCAATTGATTTTAAGGACTGTTAAGGGTGAGTGGGAAGAATCCAAGACTTTTTCCATGTTAGGAAGTGCAGACACCATTTAAAGCCTACTGTTTCTTGAAAGGTGGCCCCCTAGTGGTGAATTAGAACTTTTATTCACTGCTGTCATTCATGTTTTTGGATTTTAAAAAGGCACCTGGCCCACAAAGGGTTTGGAGACCTGGAAGGCAATAAAGCAGTGTTGGAATCTCACAGGGAAGAAAGTATTTCACACTGTTCCATTTTACACCCATAAAACTCTTAGGGAAAAACAAAACAAACAAGTAGGGAGGTTTATTGAGCTGTATCTTTTTATCCTGCTATTTGTACAAATAAAAGACCACATCTTGATGCAAAATAAACATAAAAGCACTGTTGTGACTATAACAGGGAGTCATATACTAATTTATATAATAAGTGGTTGTGCACGCTTTATTCAAGATTATGGCTGCAAGAAATGGCATGAATTGCTGGGTGTGTTTAATGCTGGATTATAGCAATTTGAAACATGTCAAACACATGGCTAATGCCTCATGCTTCACTCATTCTTGCGTAAACCTGCATAGCCACCATCCATTATACCGTTGGTAACAACACAATTCTGCAAGTAAATATTGTTACACTAAGTAACCTTTCAATTCAAGTTGTTTGGAAGAGAAAATGCAATCTTGTGCAGTCAGTTTCAGTGTCACTTTAATGTTTCAAAAAGGAAGTGGTATAGAGAATAAGTGTCTGTACAGTGACATACTGATTTAAAGAAACCTGGGGAAAAGTTAAGATTAGTTGCTAGGAAGAGTATGTAGTGGGAAGTGAAAATGTATTCAATTAATTATACTGCAAGGATTGTACTTGAATTATGCCACTGTTTGTTAAATGTTAAGGTTGGATGCTGTTCTCTCCCATTAATACCAGGTCTCAGAGGCACTTGCCCATTTATTCAAGATTATGGCTGCAAGAAATGGCATGAAATTACTTTTAAGATTTTGTCATTGTTTTTAACCATTTGGATGGTATCTGTCCATGCACACATGGACATGTATTGCAAACAGGCCTGTTTTTTCAGAGCAATCTTTTTAGAACTTTAAATTTTCAGAATCCTAACTGCATTTTTATGATGTTTTTCTTTACTCATTTGAATGAAAGACTTAACATTTGCAAACACTATGTTTTTTCTCTACTGCTGGTGAAATTACTATAGAGAAGTACTTTGGTTTTGTTTGCTTGGGAATCTGAGCCTGAAAAAGAGATTGCATGGATACTCCCCAAATTAAATCTGTATTTTCAGGAAGCCATATATAAGAGACTAATGCTACCGTGCAATGACGACAAAGGTTTACACACAGAGCCCCTCTTCACCCTAGGTTTCCCAGACCCTTTCTACTCCTCCCCTGATGCAAAGTGATGAAGTAGTGGTGCGAGTTATCACCCTCTCCCTCAAACTCAAACACACTGGAGAGACTATTCATTTAAACATTTTATTTAAGTCACGTGAGCTGCATTTCGTGCCAAAATGGTAGACACGTGTAGCTTACTCCAAATTCTGCCTCCCCCCCCCACTGTCCTTCCTTGCTACTGCTTTACCATGAGTATTATACTTGTCCTTTTTTGTACACATTGAAGATGGATCAGGTCTTGCATTTTGTTGCAGGAATAGTGTTTAGTGGTCATGTTTTGTTAAACTTCATTGTATAGGCTCTAAGATCCACTTAAGTTGCGAAGTCCAAATTATATTTCAGGGCTTTCTGAGGATACAAGGGCATTATTCGCTGGTCAATATGAGCTGGAGGATGTTTAACCTTTTCTTTTAAATTTTACTAAAAGAGTCAAGATATGCAAACACATAATTTTGATTTTTTTAGGACACGGATTTCCAAAAATGTATGAACTATTTCGATTGGCTAAGCTGCATGCACACTGGTTTATCCTTTTAATGCATATGATTGACTGTGGAATGAATATAGTCAAATATTTACATTGTGAAGTGTTATAAGATAAATCTTTTATTTGTATGAAGACCCCACCTCGCCCTCCTTTTGGAGATACTGTGAGAAGGATAAGGCAGTCTATGTGCTCACAATGATGTATGGTTTAAATGCATTTTAACTACTAAATGCAGTGTTTTTGACAAGACTGAAGAGTTGCAGGAGATGTTCTTTAGAATTTTCATATAGCTAGTAATCAGACTTCTTTTTTTCTGAATATTTTAAACATTGTGCATGTAAAATTTATGCCTAATTTAAATACTTATTAGCAGCCTAATCTCAAAGAAGAACATTAGCTTTGTTTTCTTCTTGGAAAATTCATCTTTGTGTGTATCACATTTTTCATTTCTATTCTTATTTGTAGTTAAAAGTTCAGTAGAATGTTTTAACAAGGGCTGTGTGTGCTTAAACACAACTGATTCTACAGTGGTTAACTGTGATTGTAGCAGCTGCCCTTCCTTATGTGAATTGTGATCATGTTTATTGTGTATGTATCCTTTGTGACCAGAACTGGGCATTTAATGTGTAGATTTTTTTTAAAAAATGTTTACTCTTTCAGGATGCAATCCTGTACACACTTATCTGGCAGTGAGATGTAGTGAACTCAGTGGTACTTCCTTTTGATCAGATGTGTAAAGCATTGCACTGTAAATCATCATTTATGAAAACTTATATCCCTGTTTAGCTGACATGCTTGAACAGTGGCTTTAGTTGTAATATGGTGTTTGGTCGTTTACTATGATAGGATTTTTGTGCACAGGCTGAACTGAATTGAAAACTGTATTGTGTAAAGTAACAGCTGTGTTCTTTGAATAAGGTTGCTTAAGCAGATTATTTACCTACCAAGAGAGGTCCCTTTAATATCGCATTTCAGAAAGTTTCTCCCTCCTTTTTCCTGAAAATCTTTAGTTTAATGCATGCATTATTACAGGAAAATGAACTGAAGTGAGAACCCATAGCATAGTGTGAAACTTAGGTAGCTTTGAAAAAATGACATTTCCGTATTACAGATGGAAAATGCACTTGAAATTCTAGTTTGTAAGGGGATGTTGGTTCTTTATTTACTGCAAGGATTTCAACTGATCCTGGCAGGACATCTCATTGCTATCCTGAAAGTACAGTATATTTATGCAGTGAAAATGATAAAACATTTATTACTGTAGAGAAGGTAATATGCATAATTTATGCTGTTTTTAGCACAATCATTAGTGATATTCTTGATAGATTTTATTTCCAGCTTTCATATCTAATACATGCCTGGAAAATTAATTTTATATCTTTCATTTATTTGCCTATGTTAAAATTGAGTTTTAAGTCATCTTCAAGTGAACAGTTTGATTGCTGCTCATGCATAAGCTTAATTACTTCCCAGGAAGGACAGTATTAAATGTTTTAAATGTCAGAAAAATAAATGAATATCAGCCGTTTGATTAAAAAAAATAGGCAATATCTGACATGTTTGCAGCAGGAGCTTTTTTCTTAAAATGCCTCCAAGGCAAAATTTTATTTAGTCACAAAAAAGGAGAAGCCCATTATACTATTTATCATTGGTTGATACCATATGATTTGTAACACCCTTACAAAATTTTAATTTTGTATGATTAGCTGTGCATCATTAAACAACAGCCTTGCATAAGAAATGCTGTAAAATTCTGACAGAATCAAGATAGTGACTATTTTAAATAAGGCTGCATAGTCAACTATGGTTGTCAAAGCTAGATAATAGGGAATACAGAGCAGTGTGTGAAATTGTGCCTTCGTTTAAGTGGTTGATAGGTAGGCTTTAAAATGTAGTTGCTCATGAATGCTGTTGATCCATGCTGCATACATGGTGTACTATTTTCCCTGTTAAATTAAACTGCACAAAAAATGCTTATAGGAAACATAATTTCAGTAATTAGTATATCTAGGAAAGCAAGGTTTATACTCCTTTCTTGCTTCCTAAATGACTGTGCAAGGTTTCCCCCCTCCCTTCTTCTAAAGATGCTGTCTCTGTAATTGGCAGAGAGGGACATCTTGATAATGGAAGTGTGAAGGTGTAACGTGTGTGTTAATTGATACTTCTTAATCACTTTTAGGTATTAAGTCATGATGCAGGAATCTGCGACAGAGACAATAAGCAACAGTTCAATGAATCAAAATGGAATGAGCACTCTAAGCAGCCAATTAGATGCTGGCAGCAGAGATGGAAGATCAAGTGGTGACACGAGCACTGAAGTAAGCACAGTAGAACTGCTGCATCTGCAACAACAGCAGGTAAGTTTTTGTTTTGCTACGTGTTTATTTTCATGCAAATACTTTCTTTAGTGATGTTTATAGTGATATGGATTCTGTGCACTTGAAAAGGTTGCAGAAAGTGGAGAGTTTCAGAACCCTATTTGTTTGTTTGTGTTTTGTCTCCTGTATGCTGTCTTTAAAATATCAGATTATTGTTTCCTGTTGATAAAGATTTAGTTGTACTGTGTATATGCTGCACACTTTCTCTTAAAAACACATGTTGTATTTCTAAAAAGTTGTTTCTATAGCTTTTGAAGCAAAATGCTTTTTAAAATCTCCAGGTTTCTGGAGTGATACTGAGAAGTAAAATGTGATACTTAGCTTTCCACCAGAGGGCCACATTACTTGATACTTTGCATCTTCGTAGAATGAAATTGTTCCAAACTCAGCTAAGGTGAAAGGACCACAGTGACTTTTCGCAGCACAGATGCTTTACTGAGATAGTTGTAAATAAAATAAACTAAAATGGGTGGATGGATTTTCAGCTGAGATATAAAGTCAGTAGTGGGCCAGAATCACCTGCTTACAAAGATGGGGAAGGAATAATTATATCTATTTGGATAAAGGGGAACAAAACATTTTATTTACCATTTTAAAAAACACCAAATAACACCTTTTTTTAATATATATCTTCTAGTTTCAGTATTTATGAATCTAAGGAGGTAAGGAACTGTGTAAATGATGGCCTTTGTACCCAACATTTGTAGAATGAAAACAGAATTGTTTAATTTTTATTTTGTTACCATAAGAAGGAAAAAGTTCCATGTGTACTGGCTAGGAATTTCATGTTACCAACAGATTATTGTTATTTTTAAAAAAATGTACTGTGGTAATTACAGTAGGCCATATTTCCCCCACACACACAATTATATGTGGGGCCAATCCCATAAGGTGCTGAGTGTCTTGTTTGAATTTCTGAACTGCTTGTAATATCCATAGCTCCCACTTCCCCAGGCAGTTGTTCATAGCACAGTACTGAATACTTAATTTGTAAATAGGTGTATTTTTATTATCAGCATGTGGATTTGATCAAAAGGGGAAAAAAACAGCCTAGCTGGATCTAAAATTATTAAAAACTGAGTCCTATTCAAAAAAATATTTATAAAACTACTTACATAGCTTCAGTATGGGCCTCACTTACTGCAAATGAGTGTGGCAGTTTTCTGGTTTTACGTTACAGTTAATACTCTTGCTAAATTACTTTTATGAAAACTATTTATTGTAAAGAAAATTAGCATATAAAATAATTAAAATAGATTTGGCTTGAAACCTGAGAAATATCTACAAATTTTGCATTTTGCATTTTTTCATATCGCACTCTAGGCACTTAAAAGCTGAATCCACACTGGTATATATCCTTAGAAAAGATACCTAAATTATATTATGATTGGGGTTTTTTCTGTTTTAAAAGTATAGTTCTTAACACTTTTACTGTTCTGCTATTGAACTATATTTCTTCAACCTATCCCATTGTTGCACTAGTTAAATGTTTTGTTGCATAATATGATCAATTATTATGTTAAAATATATAATCGCAATACTTTACAGCAAAAAACAAAATAACATGCTACTTACTTATATCTTAAACAGCCTTAAACATTTCTAGCCAATTTGTCCATGGAGTCACAGAAATTAGAGAGCATTTGAAAAGACCACAGAGGTTAACAATTGGAGATGAAAACATCCAGTTCAGCACTAATATCAGACAAATTCTAAGGGGGGCAGGCTTAGGTGCAACAATTTTCCCTTCAAAATTGTGATTAGATCTCAAATAAGCAGACAGGCAAAGTAAAGCCATAGGTCTACCTAATAGGACTCAGGAGGCATTTTGTTATAGGGGTCTGCACCATATTCTTAAAGACAGCCTGAATCTGGAATATATATTTTCTTCCAAAGCATATTGATATGGAGCATAAGCACCAGTGAACATGAAATTTGTATCCTTTATATAAATCTCTTGTTTGTCTGCTTATGTTCAACTACATCCTACACTTTTTCTAAGGATGTTTTCAGAAGGATGAAGACAGGAATAACGTGAGCAATTTCATTGGATTCATTTCAGGTGTTGTCTGAAATTGAAAAGAAAACAAAAACTCTTAGTCTAGGGTATCAATCAGTATTGAATCTACAAGAAATAAATGCACTTGTTTGCCCTTATTCCTAATGTGCATTTGCAAAGTGAGATATTGGAGTATTCTGCATTTCCTTTCTATTGAATTTTACCATGAGATTTTGAATTGAAATACTTCACTGTTCTACATTTTTTGTGCAAAGAATAGGTAAACTGTTCACATT
>JAUMIR010000005.1:181583595-181628595 GCA_030847615.1 Gambelia wislizenii | reverse complement strand
ATCCTAGGATAGAAAAACCTAGATGTTTGAGAATATATCAGAATACAAATTATTAGTATTAATATTTTTTTCGGTGGCAGTATACCAGTGTACCACTTGTTTCAAGTGAGGTGGTATAGTGCAAAGCTATTTCAGTTTACAAACTCTATTCCTTAATAGTTTAGTTTTTGCTTCTTAAAACATCTCACACATTCATATGACTGTCTGTGGGTAAGTGGACAACCATAACCTCCATCTGCTGTGCATATTATCACTGTGGTAGCATCTAATAAAGAAGGGCATAAAGTACTAAATACAGCTGAGTAGCAACTGAGGGGGCTGAAATTCCTTATCCTCAACCAGCAGGCTTTTGTTGGAGGAGGTAGCAAGGACAGAAGGCAACTCAGACAGTATCCTACAGGTGGGCTGCTAGTGAATGGCAGGCACCACCAAACACTGATACAGAGTTTCCTGTTGCTTTCTATCACACATCCTGGCGTTTTTGTATCACAAGCTATCTGAGATGTCTGGCCTGGCCATTTAAAACAGACTCTGGCAGTGTGAATTTTCCTCTGGTTCTAAAGTTTCCATTCTGGAAGTATAAGACAGTGCTGTATTATCTATGAGCATAACTCTGATGGTTTCTCTGTAAGAAAGTGAGATGTGCTGTAAAGCTCCAATGTATTTGGTAGGCTGGAAACACTACTGCAAGGTATATTTATTGTTCATGCAGATCTTCTTTTCTTCCCTGAGGCCACCAGTGGAAGTGATACAAACAGTTTGCCTTCCAGGCAATCACATGAGAATATTGAATTGGATCTTAAGGTCCACTTCCTCTGGTAGAAGGTGCTTCTTCTGTCAGAGGAAGCAACCTATTTCAGTCCAACCTATTTAAAATGTGGTCAGATCCACATTTAGCTTGGCCTGCACTTCATCCCCAGCACTGGCCAGTTAGTTAAACCACTTGAAAACCAGTGTATCAGATGTATTGAAGACAAATATGGATCAGTAAGTAGCTGAACCAAAACTGTTCAAACACAAAGGGTATATAATTGTAGAAATATAATGTATTTTAAGGAAGGGGGCTAAGTAGAAAAAATGGACCCAATGAGATTATAAGATGCTGGCTAACAGTTGAAGGAAAATTAGGAAAGGGCATCCTGTAGGAAGGCATGGGTGGACAGAAATCTGAACAGGGGCACTTAATGCTATAACATTTAATATGCTGATTTTTAAAAAATGGTTCCAGAACAAAATTTAAAAGTGTTGGGTAAAACCTGTTTTGGGTCACAACAAAATACTTTAAAAAAACAATTACATTACAAAACTAGAGATGGAGGGAGAAACAGAAAAGTTCAAAAACCATCCAAAACAGATGTTAAAGCTGTGAAATCTGTACTTAATAAAGTCTCAAAACGGAGAATACAGGCTTAAAGGACCAGTTTGAGGTATGGTGTTATCAATTTTCTCATTAAGACATTTAGAAACAGTGCCTCCGTTCCTCTAAACCATTTGGTCCTCCAGATGTTGTCAGACTGCATCATTGACTCTGCTGCCTAGGGCTGCTTGGGCTTTCAGTCCAGCAACACTTGGAGGGACACATAATTCCCGTCATGCTATAGACTAAGGGCTCAGAGACACTCAACAATTATTCGTTGTCTTTATTTGACGCACGTGGCTTTCATGCTGGCCTAGAGCAGAAGCATGGAGTAAAATGTCAATTCTCTTATCAGTAAAGTTCGAGATTAAATTTAGAAAGGGCATTAGGCAAAAACAGTCAGTTGAAACAAATGTCAAGCATTATGCAATATATAGAGTGGTGCTACTCAAAGTTGTGGTCTGTGGACTTGTGCACAAACATGTTAGGGGTGGAAATTGCTGATCCTCCATATCAGTTAGCATGAAAAATCTGATATAGAAGAACAAGGTGTCCTTATCATAGTCAAGTTCCTGTTGAGTGGTAATAAAGTTCCTTTTCCAGTGATAGATCTTCTCTGAGCAGTTATTCTTGGCATTCTCCATAGCAAATAAAATACACTTAACTGTGTGTTGCATAAGCAGATAATAGCAGAGTGAGGGAAGACTAGCCAACTGCCGTCTCTGACGTCAGGGGCCGGCATTTATACCGGCCCCTCGACACAGAGACCGCATCATCCGGCTGCGCAGGAAGCGTGGCCGGAAGTCCTGCTTCCTCCCCCAAAACAGCTAATCAGGGCGGGGGAGGCCTGCCCAGATTGGCTGCCTATTTCATGCCCTCTTCCCAGCCCGCAGTGCAGGCCAGGAAGAGGGAGAGGAACATGGTGGCCCCCATGGCAGAGGCCACAAGGCCGTGGGGCCACCGTTGGGATGCGGGGTGCCAGCCAGGCTGCAAAAGGCTCACCGGGTGAGCTAGTAAGCCTCCTTGTTATGTTACCAAAATGTCATTTTTAAAAAATGCAGGCTTTCAGGTCCTCCAGATTTCTTCAGCAGGTGCTGCAAAGTCTGGGACAGGTGCAAAATCAGGAAAAAAAATAAAAGGAATCCTGATTAGATATTAAACCTGTGGGATACATAGTATTAAAGTCCCAAAATGGAGATGGCAGTTCTGAAGAATCCCATTATCTGGTTTCACCTCAAGGCATGTAGAATCATGTAGTGCCTCTCCCAGTACAAAGCTACATAAAAACTTTTGCAGAGTTCTGAAGGACTTAAAGGCTTTCTTTGGGAAAAAAGGATATTTTGGTGGCCCAACAAACGTATTTTCCAGTTCTGCTTTCTGATTTATTGTGCTGCATTTTTGGTTTGAAAGCTGAATCGTACAGCTGTTGCTATTGTCAGTTACAACTTTAAATAGACATTGGTCAATACCTACTGATGTAGAAATGTGATTTGAAAGTGCATAGCGATGAGGGGGGCAACTTATTCCCTAATTCCCCTCCTAATATTATCCAAGCTAAATACAGATATATATTCTTTAACAAAAGCAGCATTTCTTTATGGCTTCATTCATTTTCTTTTTACATTCTCAAAGATACCACTTTGTTCCAAAACTACTAGGATGCTATTTTTTTGTACTATTTGTTTGCTAGTAACAAATGTTCTAACTAAAATCTGCCAACAAATATGGAAAACAAAACGATGGCCTACAAATGGAAACGATCAATATACTTTCCCAAAAATCTCAAAAAAAGGAGACACAAAAGACTTCAGTAACTACAGGTTCATTGCATTAATTTTCCATGCAACAAAGTCATGCTCAAAATTCTGCTAAGACTCTTAACCTATATGGAGCGAGAAATTTCTAAGGTTCAAGCTGGGTTCAGGAATGGAAGAGTTGCTAGAGATCACAATGCAAACATATGCTGAATAATGAAGTGCACCAGGAAATTCCAGAAGAAAATCAGCATGTACTTTATATATAGACTACATCAAACCCTGTGACTTAATAGATCACAAAGACTATGGATTGATCTTAAAGAAATGGTTTTCGCTTTACATTTGATTGTGCTAATGCATAACCTATACTCAAGATAGGAGGCTACTGATAGGACAGAATATGGATAAACAGAATAGTTCCCAATCAGAAAGCAGGTCAGACAAGGCTGTATTTTATCACCATATTTGTTCAACAGAAAATACAGAAAATATCACACACAAAGCAAGTTTAAACTCCAAGGAATGAGGAGTGAAGGTCAGAGGAAGGAATATCAACAACCTAAGATATGCAGACGACACTATACTACTAGTAGAAAGCAACAAAGACTTGGAACAATTACTAAAGAAAGTCAAAGAAGAAAGTGCTTAAGGCAGGCTCATTGCTGAACATTAAGCAAACAATAATGACCATGGGGGATTTACATAAATGCAATCTAAACAATGAGGAAATTGAAATAGTTAAAGATTTCACATACCTTGGATCAGTCATTGATTAGAATGGAGATTGCAATCAAGAAATCAGAAGACTAGGACTGATCAAGGTATGGGAAATCTTTTAACTATTTCAGTTTCCTTGTTGTCGTAGCTATGAAAGAACTAGACAAGATCTTGAAGTGCAAAGATATAAAACTGAACACTAAAGTTAGGATCATCCAAGCCATCATATTTCCCACCATCATGTACGGATATGAGAGTTGCAAAGTAAGGAAAGGTGGTAGAAAAGAACTCATTTGAGATGTGGTGCTGGAGAAGAGTGCTGAGCACACCATGGATAGCCAAAAAGTTGAATAAATGAGTCCTAGAAAAGATCAAACATGAATTCTTCCTGGAAACCAAGGTGACTAAATTGAGGCTGTTGTATTCTGGCCACATCATAGGAAGGCATGGCACACTAGAAAAGACAATAACACTAAGAATGTTGGAGGGCAGTACAAAGAGAGGAAGACTACTTATTGAGCAGAGTGAGCAGAGCGGTTGAGTACAGGGGTCTTGCAGGTGTCTCATTCAAGGGGTCGCCATGAGTTGAAGTCAACTTGAAGGCAGTTAACAACAACAAATAAATCATGTAATATCATACTAAAAATTCAGATAACAAGCAGAACATCTGTTTGTGTAGAAGTGATTCTGACACAACTGTTAGTTCATAATTATTTTAGAAGATGATAAGAGAATCATAGAGTTGGAAGAGTCCATGAGGTCTATCCAGTCCAACCACCTGCCTTGCAGGAATACACAGTCAAAGCATTCTCTACAGATTGCCATCCAGCCTCTGTTTAAAAACCTCCAAAGAAGGAGACTCCACCACACTACGAGGCAGTGCATTCCACTGTCAAACAGTTTTTATTGTCAGGAAGTTCTTCCTAATGCTTAGGTGGAATCTCTTTTCCTGTAGTTTGAACCCATTGCTCTTGGTCCTAGTCTCTGGAACAGCAGAAAATAAAGCTTTCCCCCTCTTCAATATGACATCCTTTCAAGTATTTAATCATGGCTATCATGTCACCTCTTATCCTTTTCTCCTCCAGGCTAAACATGCCCAGCCCCCTAAGCCTGTTCCTCATATGGCATGGCTTCCAGACCTTTCTTCTTTTAGTAGTAGTGTATCTAAAAGTACAGTTGACTGTCATGCCCCATGAGTTTGATGAGGGTATGGAATCAGAGGAGGAGGAGGAGGAGGGGGACATAGCAGGGAATGGCCTATGGATCCTGGCACAGGTTTATCTACACCTGTGCCAGCAGGAAACCCTGCCAACCTGGAGGCTCAAGCAGAGGAAGAGCCTGGCCCTAGTGGGTTGGCACCAGTCCTGCCAATTCGGATAAGGATGAAGAAGAGATGGATTTACCCCCACCATCATACACCCAGCAGCGAGCTCAAAAGGAAGCTTGAAAGAAACTTCTGAGACTTTATGAGAAAAACCTGCTCGTCAAGAAGCACCTGACAAAGCCTTGATTGCTATATATATGCTTGAGAAGAGATGGAGGCTTTGTCAGAGATCAACTAATCTTCTTGGAGAAAGCTTCTTGCTGACTTTGTAGCCTTGATCCTTGCCGCCTTGACTTGTGCGTCAACCTCAGACTGTTCCTGATTACTCTGCTGCCTGTTTTCCACTGGCTCATGGACTTGTTTGGACCCACGCTGCCTGTGTTTGCATTCCAGTGTGTTCATTAAAAGCTGGCCACCTTCCCAGCTACTTGCTGTTTGTATATACTTTGCTGGCTGGTAATCAAGTTTTTCCAGACATTGAAAAAGTAAAACATGATGTGGTTAAAATGTCAAGGAAGGGTGATAGGGTTGTGTGCCTGGCAAGAACAGCAATTCTTAAAAACAGCAACACTATTGAACAAAATCCTGAGGTTGAATGCAGATGTTTTAATTTGTTCTCAAATATGAGATAACACTCTGCCTTTTGTGGAGACAGAGACTTGGATAGGTTGTTGAGAAGACCATTGTGTAAAGAAGCCAATGAAAGAGGGTCTCCAGGCCCTCAATTATTTATTTTCTATCCCAGCGTTCTCCCAGCATAGTGATTTAGCCATCACAGGAGATTTTCAGATGGGGTCTTTTGCCCTGTTCCTGCCTCGCTACCCACACTCCCATCCCTGCCACAGAATAAACAAAAAACTTTCAGACACTAAACCTTGATTCCGTGACAGGAATGTCCTCCCCTCCCTTTGCTGGCCTGGAGCAAATGCAGCTGTTGTAAGGCTGCATTTATGACCCAGAAATGAAACCCTGTCCATTCTCTTGAGAGAACGGTTGCACAGAAAATTTAAAAATATAAGTCAAACAAAAAAGTTAAGAAGTAAACAAAGCACAAAAACACATTAAAAAAACAAGTAACCTGGGGAAGGGGGGAAAGGGTGCCATTTACCTCCTCATCCTGATCTCCTCCGGAAGTGTTCTGAACGGGCATCTCCCCCCGTGGCTGGCATCATGGGACAGGAACAGGGATCCTGTTCGCACAGCCATGATTCCATGACAGACACGGAACGAGTGATCTATTCACGATGTTTCACAGGATGGGTCAATGTCATCTGAACGGGAGACCCTCTGTCGCCCCTGTTTCATGCCTGCCATGAATAAAAAGCCCATCTGAAAAATTCCACAGTAACAATAGAAGTACTTTGCCAAAATCATCACAGGTTTTGTACCTATTGATATGACCCTTAAGTGTTTTTCTCTAATATTATTCTGATTCAGCCTGTTGGTATTGGTCATAGCATTTTTTTTTTTTGTATCAAGATTGGGAGAGTGTGGAGGTAGAAAGGCACTAGCATCTTCCCATTTCATTAAGTACTTTAATGATGATTCATTGATACTGCAAACATGAAAAGTAAGAAGTAAGCAAAACATAAAGGAGGCTGAGACAGCAGAGTACTTTTTATTAAGATGCTAAAAGCAATATCAAAGAAAATGGCCACGGGTGCAAGAAAAGAATGTGTCAGTGATGATGAGGCGAGACAGAGGCCTAGATTTGGTTTAGGATGTAGACAGGACATTGTAGGTCTTCAAACTACTTAATTGGCATCTCATATAAGATGGTAAAATAAACAAGCTTCTGACATCTGCTCAGGGAAGATGGGAAGGTGACAGGACGTGGCTGAGGAAGAATGTGAAGTTACATAAGGCAAAATCTATGAAGTTGTTAAAAGAAGTAAGCCCAAGAAGGGTCAAGTCCCTGCAGGTGTAATAGAAACTCCTTCAAAAACTTAGTGTAGAGGTACAAATAGAACATTTCCTAAGGGGTTTTTTTAATGCAAACATGTTCAAGACAATGGTGAGGAAGGATTGAATATACACCCAGACACAAATCTTTTGGCTCTAATGAAGTAAAGAGGTGGCGCACAAAGTTTTGGAATTAAATGCAAATCTACAAAAAGAATAATAAAGGAAGATGTAGAAACATCAGAAGTGCGTATTTATAAAAATAGTGAAGTGTTTTAGAAGATAAGCATAGGGGCAGTGTTAGTTCTTTGTTCCTTAACAACTATAGAATATCTAGATCCTGTGATATGTTCATAATAATATTTCAAGGTATGGATCCAAATAAAAGTAAGCAGGTGAAGAAAAAGTATTCACATTTTTTATGGACTGTTGTGCAGTCAAGTGAAGGACTTATCACTACAGACACAGTGTTTTGGGGATTTTAATGGTGGGGAAACATGGTGAATAAGGGAGATACAGACTGTAGCATTTAAATTTTAGAGTATTATAATTGTCTGAAGATAGAGATGACACAATGAAAGAAATCAGCTGGTTTTGGTCACCTTTCTGATGCAGTGTTCTTCTGTTAAGTCTTTGTATCCAAGTCTTTATATATATTTTTTTAAATATAGATAATGATTTTATTATGTTTAGATTTTAAAATTATTCACTGAAGTAGTGTGCCCTTATTCTCTGATGAAGGTGTAAGAGGAACAAAAAAAATTAAGATGGAAGGAGCATGGAACTTAAATCATTTGCCTTTGTCTGAACAAGATCATAATGGAGAAACGTGTTCATCTGGGGTTTGAATGTTTGCATGTATGTTTCAGGAAAAACATATAAATAAAGATCTGGTGAAATTGCATGTATATGTTTATGCATGTTAGAGATGTAATTCTTTGCTAACATTCTTCTTGTAGGAAGCAATGGATAATTTTTGCAATTTTTGTCCTACTTTGAGAAATTTGGGATTCTGCACAAAATTCAGACATGGTTGTTTAGTACAGAAACCACCCTTTTCTGTATGAGAAATATTATTTTCTGCAAAGAAAAGGCTGTTTCTTTGCCAAAACAGCCACATGCAAATTTGTGCACAGAATAAGCCCCAAACTGTAAAGATTTTCATCAATCCAGGAATTTTCTCATGAGGGTTCTCAACACTCAGGAAACATTTTCTTGACCATTTAAAAATATTTCCAACTATTCGTTTCATCTCTCCTTCATGTGCATTTGTACCTCTAGTGCTGCATGAAGTTACCACTCCCCCTCCTTTCCATTTATGTAAGATAATGCACTTGGGGATTTGACTTCTAGAAGTACCTGAAGTATCAACAAGTCAAAGCAGCTAGCATATATATCTTTTCCCTGATAATCCTCATACTCCAATATCATCTGCTAATATTATCATTAGAGTTTATGAAGATTTCCAAAATGTGCTTCACAAAAATCTTTTATAATAATTCATTTCATGAAAGTCCTAGGCTTTTTCAGAGAGGTCTGATATAAGAGTCTCTGAGACTACCAAAGCCCTCCCAGGGCAGAAGGGTGAGAGGAGCAGCATTGTACATTTTTACCCTTTAAATACATTGTTTAAACTCCAGCTAGAGGGTTAGTATAAATCCTCACAACTCCCATGTGAAGAGCTTGGAAGAATGTGGAAACTTTTGTAACCACAGCTTCTACTGTTCCACACAGGGTCCACACAGATCCTCTCTCACTTTTTTCTCTTTGACATCAGAGGGGCAACAGCCTTGAATCTTTCTTCAGGGTTGGGGGGAGGGTCCAAAGTGAGATCTTCTCTGAGATTACTCTTTCTATCATCTCTGAAGAAGAGAGCTAATCTTTCATATAGTACCCGGGACACCTACTTGGGGACCACAGGATTGTAGCAATTTTAATTTTGTCAGCCTTTGGGTAAAGTATTTGATCTTATGAACAGTGGGTGGTGAAAAGATTTGTCACGGGTGTATGTGGAACATTTAAGAGATTATAACTAAAAACAAAACAGGGATCTATATTGCGTTGGTGGCATGCATACTTTGGAACTTCATACATGATCTGGATGTAGTCTAAGCAGATGAATGAAGGCAAACAAGGTGAGGCATAATCCAGATAAGGTGAAAGCACTGTAGGCAGGGATTATGTGCTGATTTGGATGGAATTACAGGTATATTGGATGGAGAACAGTATTGAGGTGGAGATACATTGCTCCCCAAGGGGCATGTGCATAATTTGAGTTTTCTTCCCTGGCTTGATGCTATTTATTAAGGAGCAGGTGGCATTGATTGTCAGGTGTGCCTTTTATCAGCTTTGGCAATTAAATCAAGATGATTTAAATTGTGATTTAGATCAGTGAAATGGAAAAGATCAACTTAAACCATTGAATTAAATCTTGCTATCTGCTGATATTTATTTTTTTACAAATTTTTTTTAAAAAATCTTACAGTATTTATATCCTGCACAATGCCTAGAAGGGCTCTCAGAGTATTTTACATACCAATAAAAACAAGACAATGCAGCAGTGGTGTATTCAAGTCTTTCACCTGAAATCTCAACTCAAGTCTCAAGTCCCTACCTTCAAGTCTCAAGTCAACTCTCAAATCCTTGCAAGGTGCTTTCAAGTTAAGTCTCAAGTTGAGTCTCAAGTTTGGGAACTGATTTTAACAGAAAAAAGGTGGTGGTGGTGTGTGTGTGTGTGGAATTTAAATAACAAGAAAATCAAGAAGACATGCACAAAGTTAGGTAAAAAATTAAATTATCATAGGCAAGTTCAACAAGGCTTTATTTAAACAAAGCTGTGCTGTTAATCAAATTTTTCAAGATTGTAGTTTAGAAAAACTATTTTTTCATAAGATCAGCCTCCAGCCTGCTGTTGTTCCCCTCAGAGAAACGCTTCTGGGGGGCAAGTCTTGCATGATGCTGCTCTTAATAAATGCTTTAGACGGATCCTCTAATGTGCAGTTGCCATTGGGCTTGAAGGGGGGGGGGTTAGGTTTACTCAGAGGCCAGCCTGTCCCTGCTGCACATCAGAGGAGCCTTCTAAAGCATTTCCTTAGAGCAGTGGCATCCAAGACTTCCTCCCAGAGCATGGGAAGCATTAAGCAAACAACCATACATCCTGGCTGATTATTGGGGGGAGGCTTTGACAACTGGCTGATTATTGGGGGGAGGGAGCTGGCAAAGCATCAGCAAGAATGAGACAAAAGAAAGGGTGAGGAGGAATCAGCAAAGTTGCAGGCTGGCTGCGGAGATGCTAACTTCATTTGGCTTGAGGAAGAAGCAAGAGGGATATTAGAGCAAATGGGAACACTAAACTAGAGGTTGGGTTTGAGGCGGGGTTGGGGTCTGCTTGGCAGCCAGTGGGAAACACTTCTGTGAGGCTGCTGAGCAGACCTTACCTGCTGCTTGGGAAAAGGCAAGTTTTAGAGGATCATTCCACCTCAAGCCTGAAGTCATTTGCTGTGTTCCCTAGTGTTGCCTGCTGCTAGGAAATGCTTTAGAAGGCTCCTCCTCCTCCAAGGCCAGCAAGTCGGTAGCTAAAAATATACAAGTCTCAAGTCGAGTCAGTGCTTGATTTATAGCAGAGTCAAGTCCAAGTCAAGTCATTGACGCAACTTGCATCCTACTTGAGTCCAAGTCAATTGACACAAGTCTACCTCACTGCAAGACAGTCCCTCCCCTCAGTCTTACTGCCTAAAGGGACATGATAGAATGAGAAGAGGATAGGAAAGAAAAGAAGAAAACCTGGGCAAAGTTATTAATGATATGAGGTTCATGCAGATATGATTTAATGCGTTTCTAATGCTGTATTGAAGCAGAGTGCTTTTCGTTTTATTTTTTAAAAATATTTTTATTACACAAATTTTCATACAATAAAAAATTGATACAGAAACAACTGCACATTAACTCCACAGAACATAATACACACAAAACATATAATACATGTCTTTTACACATAATATCTAACACATAACATCATATTGTACACTTAACACACTCTCTCTCTCTCTGGCTTTTCTTTGCAAACGAAGATTCAGGAAGGACTCATCCCGCTCTTTCTGCAAGCGCGCTGATGACTAAAAAGGCCAATCCGAGATAAACAAGTCTGGTTGCAGAAAGCACAGCAGAAGGTCTCCTTGGGTGATGTTTTTGGGTTGTGATTCTTTCTGCGTTGTTGTTTCTCTTCAAGACTTGTTCAGCGTGAGTTCTCAAATAAGGCTGCAGCATTGTGGATAGTGCATCTCCATGCCTCCCGATGTGAGGCCAGGGCGGACCACTGTTGGTGATCAATTTGGCTGAGCCTGAGATTTTGTTTCAGGGAGTCTTTGTATCGCTTTTTTGGAGCACCCCTCTTATGCTGACCCGTGGCGAGTTCACTGTAGAGTAGTATTTTTGGGAGGCGATGGTCCTCCATCCTAGAAACGTGCCCTGCCCAGCGCAGCTGCGTTCTCAATATCATGGCCTCAATACTGGTGATCCCTGCTTGCTCAAGGACAGCAACATTCGTCACATAGTCAGTCCAGTGTATATTTAGGATTGTGCATAGACAGCGCTGATGAAAGCGCTCGAGGAGTCATAGGTGGTGGCGATAGGTGACCCATGTTTGAGATCCATAAAGGAGGATAGACTCTATACACACTCTATATGGCTCTATACACACTGATTTTTGTGCTTTGTACTTAACACTACAACGTCCTTAACATATCCCATTGAGGTATTAAAATATTGTTATTTACCCCCTTTTTATCTTGTTGTATTACTAGTATCTTGCCAGATCAATACAATATATAGGCATACATATTTATATACATATATATACAGCTCTATATTCTTTATTTGATATTACTAATTTTGTATTTATCATCTCTTCCCTCTCTTACAGATGTGATTCCTGTTTATTAATCAGAATGCTTTTAGTTTTCATAACATAAAAGACTAGCACAAAGGAAGGATGAGCCAACAGTTACTGATCTATCAGCTGACCCAGTAGGGTGGTTCTGCTCCCCCCCCTTTTCTGTAGTCTCTTGAAATTTTTACTGACAGACAGTTGAGGAGAAACCAAAATGAGAAAACCCCAAACAGGTGCTTTTCATGAGAAATAATAACGGTCCTACTTTGAATTTCAAACAGTGACTCAGATTTGACCTCAAACCCATGCTACTTTACAGCAACTAAGTACTTACTCCTTAATAGACAGATGTGCAATAGTAGATACTCAAGTAACAGAGACAACTGTAATTAAAAATAGTGCCTGATGTCTATCTTTAAGCACTTCCAAGCCACTGAACAATTGTCTGTAGACTCACAAAGACTAATTGTGTACATTCTAACCACTGAGAAGAAATGTTTATCTCCAACAACCAGTGGATCTTTAAGGGGGAAAGACCAGAATGGTTTTGTGAAAGAAAAACCACAGTTTGGCAGTAGAGGAAACACTACCAAAGGGTGGTAAATGGAGAGTGGGGGAGGGTGAAGGGAACATAAATGTGGCTTTCTTTTAGGTACTGTCAAGAAAATCTTTTATCTCAAACAAATAAAATAAAACACTGTTGTTTTTATTATTTCTTTTGGGTGATAATATGGTATGCTTTTTCCTTTGCCTTCTACTATTGGTACATTTATTAGATCAGAACTGAGTTTTCCTTCTCAGCTTTAACTTCAGGCAGCCTCTCTCATTTTGTTTCCTCCATTTTGTGGAAACAAGACAAGGGAGAAAAGTGAAAAAGTCTAAATATCTACTGAGATCAGTTTGCTGTGCTTCTGGAGAAAAAAAAAGTGCAAAAAAATAAAAGGGGGTGGTGGTCTTTGACAATATATTGACGGAAAAGGAAGCCACAATTTTGCCCATAAGTAACCAAAGCAGTTCTGAAAGTGGAAGCACCCAACTTTTGCTTGTGCTACCCATGCATTCTTGAAGTAAATAAGCAGTCAGCCAAAGAGAAAAGCTTGGGAAACAAAAGAAGCATGTAGTCAAAAGAAGTCAGTTGGAGGGGAGCTTTATTGATCAGCTTTGTTGATAGTGAACCCAAGAGACAGAGGCCTTTAAAGGAAGCGAAAAAAGCAGAGGACTCAGAAGCAGAGTCCCAACAGTGCTGGAAGGTGCAGAAGACTAAGGGAAGGGTGGGTAAATGAAAGTTTTCGACAGGAGCAATGAGTAGGGAAGAACCTTTCAAAGGCTGAGATGTGTGTGCACATTAAAGTTCTGAAACGGAGGATGTCTGCTAGATCTGTGAGGTGAAATTCTTGAGTGGGGTTTGAGGAGACATGTTTGGTGTTGCCTGGGGTTACCTTACTGGGTTAATGATAAACATATGCTGAAGTAGTGTGTGGTACTCATGAATCAACATTATGCTAGGTATGTGAGAACATTCTTGGGTAGGTACCTGAAAAATCTATCTGTAGGGACATTTTCCCTAACAAGTGAAAATAATAGATCTGTTTTAACCCTCTATTTACTCACGCAATTAACCCTTTATTTTACAATAAGTAGTGTGTTAAAGCTTGAGCCTATTTGACATAGTTTTATATCCTGATTCAGTCATTTCTGGATTTCCTTGGCAATATGATTCAGATTCATTCCCATATACACACATTGAGAAGTGTCAGGAGGGTAAATGAAGCGCAAATTATAGAGCATTCTAGACACAATAGAATTATAGAGCATTCAGAAACACTATACAAGTGCATAATAATAATTTACATATGTATCTTTAGACATCATCACCTGTGGTAAGGAATGGGATAACTGGTCATTAAACAAGTAACCCTAGAAATGACATCTCAGTGAAATTTCAACACATCCAGTGCTCTTTATTCTTAAGCACTTTCATGGCATAGCCAAATCCTAGTGTACTTTTTAAAAAAAATCCTTTTAATATTACTAAATGTGTTTTCTCCTTGTATTTAGGCTTTATCATCAGATGGATTGGATTGTTGTGTTTTGTTAGACTTTTCTATCCAGGAGTTGGAACTTAATAGGTATTCACAACTTCCACATAAATAGGTTTCCCATTTTAAAACTATATTATTTACTTGAAATATAAAAATAGATTACAATAAGTATGTAAGTGGCCTGTTTTTCTTTCCTACTCTTCAGCAAGATTATATATCTGGTAGACTGAGTAGTTCAGCTAATCGTAAAAGCAAAACTGCATTATAGAGCAAATACACTATGTATATAAATGCATATTCATAAATGGTTGTGAAACATATCTTATAATAGGAGTTTTTGAGTGTGTTTGCACTCTGTTCTAGGATACAAGTTATTTCTTAAGTGAAAAAAGAGGACATTCAAAATAGGAAAAACCCTTGGATAAGTAATTTCTCCCCCCCGCCCCCACTTTTCAATAACTGAAATAAATTGGTCAGGGGAAATGTATTACATATTTCATATTTTGCTATGCCACTTTCAAATAAAATTGCTCAGATTGGCTAATAAAATACCCATATAGAGAGAGAGGGAGGGGAGGGGGCAGGGGGAGAGAGAGAGATCCAGAGGTCAGGACTGGTTCTAAGGGGCTTAGGTCACAGGTGGGTAGATGAAACTTTAGGTGAAAGCTCTTCATAGTAAGAAAGAAAAAGAGATTCCACCTAAATATTAGGAATAACTTCCTGATGGTAAGAGTTGTTCTAACAGTGGAATGTACTGCCTAGGAATGTGGTGGAGTCTCCTCCTTTGGAGATATGTAAACAGAGGGTGGGTGGCCTTCTGTTGGGAGTGCTTTGATTGTGTATTCTTGCACATAAGGAGTTGGACTGGATGGCCCTTGTGGCCTCTTTTGATGCTATGATTATAGGTTTGACAATACAGTTGGCCTCTGTAGCAATGTATTCAACCAACCATAGCTTGAAAATATTAAAAAAAAATCCCAAATGCAAACCTTGCTGTTCACCTTTTTGTATAAGGAATGCTATTTTATTATGCTGTTGTATATAATGGGACTTGAGCATCTATGTATTTCGGTATCCACAGGTGGTCCTGGAACCAAACCCCAGCAGATACTGAGGGCCCACCGTAAAAGCAATTATCTAGACTATGGAAGGAGGTTATCCTTAAAGTAGCCTATTCCCAAGCTAAGTGGCATTTTAAAGATCTAAAACATAATCTTGATTTGCACAAGAAACCGCTGTAGAGCCGCTGTAGGTATAACTATTGACCTGCACACACTATGCAGTTCTGTCATGCAACATGGATGCCATTTCAAACTGGTGTTGAAAATCTCTCCTTGCTTTTGTGTGGCTATTTGTCCCCTACAAAATGTGTTAGGGGGAGATACTCTCAACTCTCTGGGTTGGCAGTATTTCAGGGGTGGGATGGGTAACTTCTAAAGAGGATAAGACTGAAGTTAGTTTGGCCAATGGAGGCAGCCATGTTTTCCCCAAGAATGGCCTTGAGAACAACACCACAACATGACAAATTTCAATGAGAATGCTCATGCGCTGCTGATTGAAACATCTGATTGAAGCAGTAGTAAAAATTTTTAGTCTTAAATAGAAGAATGGGGGGAGAAAATGCTTCCTCGAGATTGGATTAATTTTCAGAAGAAGAGAGAGTTTAAGATTTTTTGGTAAAAGGTGAAAGATTTATCCGATCTGAAGAGAAACCAGAGTGAATATTTAGCAACATGGTTCACTGAAGTAGATAAGAGAATATAAAGGAGTAACAATAGAGTAATTATAACAGAGGGGTGGAATCCTTGGTTAACATGAACACAGGATAAGGATAGTTGAGAATAATAAGGAATGAGAGCGAAATCTTAAGTGATCCTGTAAACAAACAAGTAAATAAATAAGTAAACAAGTACCGTGTAGATTTAATTTACATAAACAAATGGAATTAAGGTATAGAAAAGGAAAGATTAAAAGAGCAAAGGTAATAAATTCATGTCCTAGATGGTAAGGAAGTTATTCTGTATGCAGTGTCGTATGTTAGAACAATTAAATGTTTGTATGTGTCTTATGTCTGATGTATTATGCATGTATTATGTATGTATGTAATCTAAGGTTTTATAGTTTTGAAGAATTTTAAATAAAGAATAATAAAAAAAAATAGATTTTTTGGTGTGTACTAGTGGACTGATATTTAAATTCCCACTACTCTCGAAGATTGATCCTATACTGAGGGTGCATTGTCTCCTCCATTTTCCCTATTTCAGCCCAGTGGTAGTATTACTAGTTCCCTGGCTCCAACCAAATGGCTAAAAATACCAGTTTCTTTAACCCTTTATATTTCTATAGAAAGGAGGGAATATCTCATAGCCATTTCATCATTCTTAACTCCATTTAACTATATTCTAACTACATTTTAATTATAATGAATATTTTGCATGTTTGCACTGTAGAGATTTAGGACCTTCATAAATGCAGAAGAATTTTTATGGTTTTTCTTATTTCCAAGGTGTTGCTGTTTCTCAAGGGTAGCTACATCTGAAATAATTATTTTTTTAATGAAAAAACACAGAGCACTGAGATGAATCAATGTGTTAAAATTTGTCCCTGCATTAAGCATGTCAAGCTGTCAGACATCACAACTTTCCAGAATAAAATAGATGGTCTCACTAGAGACCAAGTCATGAAAGTCCCTTGTTTTTTAAAATATCTGTATAGCATAGGGATTTAAATCTTCACTTCACTCCTGTACACAAGAACAAATAATTTCAACCATTTCCTCCCTGTTTTGTGTGAACACCCAATGGTTTCTGCACAGTTTTGAGTACTATTCATACTTGAGGACTTCATTGAGGAAAATCCATTTGCACAAAATAACACATTGTTTGTGCAGAAAATATGTTTGGTTAGAAGACATATATTTTGCACAAAACTCACTGATTCCTTTGTGCAAAAACACATGCAGGAAAGCTACGCATGGCTTGTCTGCATAGGAAGCCACATGTTTATGTAAATTGCATAACTTTTATGCAGATTATAAAGAAGTTACACTGTTCACATAAACACACAGGTCCATGTGCCAAAAAATCACATCTAGTTTTCCCCCCGGTGTATTCTAAAATTCTATTTTATTTTATTCTTTGGTGGAAGAACCATTTATTGTGCAGATGACACATTTTCTGGCCAAAAAACGTATACGTGAAAGAAGCAAACACATTTCCTCCAATCAAGTCCCAAAATGTGAAGAATCTTGAAGCTAATATCCTTTTCCTCAGTGGGTTTCATCAAGGATGGGAATGTTAACAAGTATACTGCACATCCCAAATGTAACACAATAATAATGAATGGTGTGTTGCAGAAGGAGGGCTGGCTTATCTTCTTCAGTTCCTAACCATAACACACAAGAAGCTAGTAGATCTTTGTCCCAAAAATTGATGCACAGATAATCTCCCCCCACATATTTAAATATATACACACACACATACACACCTTTCATTTTGTTTTTGTTTTTTGAATTGATAATACAAACAAATATGGTCTGACAAAGAGAAGGTAGAACTATGAGTTCAGAATATCTGCTCTAGCCATGAACTTTGCAGTTATGTGATTGTTCATCAGTCACATGCTCCCTCTGTAAAATGGGTGATATAACAGGATTTGGGCACGGATTTGTTGTGGAAAATGTAAAGGTATTTTCATTCTAAAGACGTTTAAAGGCACAGTGATGGCTGTTCACTGTGGAAGTGTTGCTGTGAAGAGAGTACCACCACTCTCTTCCACAACTATTTTTCTCTAGGGTCACATCCCAGAGCAAGTTCGACTCTATCATGCCACTGTTGAGCTCTGTTTGGAAGAAAAGAAGTACCCATACAAGTGATGAAAATAAAAATCAAAAGACACAATATAGGGAGTCAAGAACTGGGGCGTGAACTGAAGTTTAGAGGACCATTTGTGCTCCTTCCTTAGGCTGCAGTCCTATACCAACTTTACCTTGAAGAAAGCCCCATTTACGCTCAGTAGGGCTGATGTCAAAGCAGACATCTAAATACTTTATTTTATTTATATCTTGCTTTTTATATGGCACTGAGACTCAAGGTGGAATGCATGGGACTGAACTATAGAGAAAAGTGAGGAGGTGTCTCAGTTCTTTCTCTCTCTCCTTCTCCCTTTCACTACGTCCTGCTGTATTTATCCAGAGTTACATACCAGCAGTGCTTTCCAAACATCCAGTTAAGTCTTATGCACTTTTTCCTGAGAGTCAGTCCTACTGAACCTGGACTTGCTTCTGCGTAGATGGGCATAAAATTGCTCTATTGGTGTTTGTCATTAAAAGCAGAACTATCAGCCTTGCTTCACTGGTGTTTAAGTAGTCTGAAGGAAATATCCACCTACCTTTTATTCCTACCTTTTGTTCCTTTGTAGTTTACTTGCAGTTTAGGGAGGGGTACTTGGAATTCTCTGCCATAGAACTCTAATACCTCAGAAACTACAGATCCCATAGTTCCATAAAATGTAGTCATGGCAGTTAAAATGAAGCCATAGTGCTATAACTGTGTAATATGAACAGACCCACAAAATGCTCATTTGCAGTTTTCAGAGAGACTTGTCCACCAAGACACCTTCGCTGTAACCCCAGTATCTCCTTTTCTGGAATATGCAACTGCACATGTGTGATCTGCCCAGCTGACCTACTGGGCCCATGGAAGGGGGATTGCAGTAGCCAATATGCTACAACAACATTGATACTTTTTTTTTTCATTCACAAGGAGTGAGTAACAAGTGGGGGAGCACAGAGGGGAGAGCAGCACCCTCTTCATCCCTACATTAAAAATACTGTACCTCTATACAGGAAATGATTGCCATGACACATTATTAGAAATATAGCAAATATATTAATTTGCTACACCATCTGGTATTCATAGTCTTTATTTATTTCCCACTTACGCTCAATAATTTTGTTATTAAGTTTATTATTTCCTCATACAATCTTCTCTTATTTGTTTCTCTCTCTCTATTTTCATTGCATTATTATTAGATTGTAAGCCTGTGGGCAGAGCCTTGTTAATTTTATCCTTGTTGCAATGCCTAGCCGGTCCTATGAATAATGATGTTATCCATTCCTGTTCTTATACTGATACCCCAGTCCTATGATCTCCAGCTTTCTGACAGTAAAGAATTCTGAGCATGATCACATACAGCTATAGAGGTACAGCTGAGGTGGCCATAGGCTGATCCTGGTATCCAGTTTAGCTGCTGGTTGAGGAATAATTGTGTGAGTGTCTGTGCCAGTGGATGTTCTCTCCATTTCTTACTAGTTGATATCATCCACAGATTTCGGAGACAGTGCTATCAGTGCCAATATGGCCCACTCTCTTTGTCTTTTCCATTTAATTCTGAAGAAGTCCTAAGATAAAAAATAGTCTCAACTGGGACAAATGGAGTGAGGTTTAATGCTAAGAACATAGAAATATTGTCATTTGGCAGAAGACCCAATTTACATTCAGTTGTCCAATCTGGATGCAGTTGCACGCTTCCATAAGATTCCAGTTTGCAACATGTATGCTTCAGAATTACGTTTCAGGATATATACAGTAGGTGTTTTGTATCAAATTTGGCTGGTGAGCAAACAATTCCCATACCTGGACAAAAAAAAAATAGTAACTGGCCATTGTTCATTTGTTTTATTTCCTACTGTAGTATTTTCTGTGCAGTGTCCAAGCATTAGTCATGGCTCTATATGATAGGATTTGGGTTCATGATTAGGATCTGTGATCCAGACATTCTCTCTTACAAACTTGCTTGGGGCTTTGGGATCTGCCACAGAAGGCTCTATATTAGTCCCACCACCTTCAGAGGCATGTTTAATGAGAATGTGAGAAAGTATCTTCTTGAAGGCTATTCTTCGGTTGTGGAATTCCTTTCCAAGCAAACCTAAGCTGTATCCTTTCTTAGTCTGCTGTCAGTCAAAGCCCTTTCCATTCAAGATGGCTTTCAGTAGCTGACTAGCAGCTGACTAGACAGTAGCTTTCAGACATCCTCATCCACCTGTTCCTGCTGTCAGTAAAAAGTAATGCCTTGTTCATGCCAGCACAACATAGCAGGACAGATGAATGACGAGGACATCTGATAATTTTGCCCTTTGTGCTATTATCATGTCCTAATGACACAGTTTTTGCTGCATCTGATAAAATCCTCTGTGAAGAATTACATCCCTATAGAACATACAACAATATATACATCATCCATCATTATCATTAATATTATTATAATATTTCTATCCCACCTTCTTCCTAGTTCAGGAGTCAAAGTGGCTTACAACAAATTAAAAAACACATTGTTAAAAATTCAGAATATACATAAGCTAAAACAAAATTAAACAATAAAAAAATTAAAACCAGATTAAAGCATACATCATTAAACATGCATACACATACACCAGGCACAACTAATAGCAAGATCCAGCACATTGTTTACATGAGATGCATCTTATATAGTCACTCATCAAATGCCTGTTGAAACATAAAAGTCTTTATTTGTCTGTGAAAAGAAAGTTGGGAGGATGTCTAGTGTACCTTCTCCGGGAAGGCCAGAGCCTAGGGGCAGCCACCGAGAAGGCCCTCTCCTTTGTTCCCACCAGATGTACCTGTGAGGGTGGTAGGACAGAAAGAAATGCCTCCCCAGCAGATCTCAAAGCATAGGCTAGTTCTTAAGGGGAAATATGATCCTTCAAATGACGAAGACTTGAGTCGTTCAGGGCTTTATAGGTCAAAACCAGCACTTTGAATTGTGCCCAGAAACAGACTAGCAGCCACTAAAGCTGTTGCCGCAAGTGAGTTGTATGTTCCTTGTAGCTAGACCCAGTAAGCAATCTGGCTGCAGCTCTTTGGACCAGTTGAAGTTTCCCAACACTCTTCAAAAGCAACCCCATGTAGAGCGTGTTACAGTAATCCAACTGGGATGTAACCAAGGCATGTCTCACCATGGCCAGATCTGATGTCTGAAATCTTTAATAACTGCTTAGAAGGTGCACCTGTTATTGAATGTGTCTGCTGGACTATTAGTGGGAACTGGTCAGTTTGAGCATAGAACTAATACTTTTCTAGTGGTGTTCTCCAGGCTGGTTTCCACGATCAACTCAAAGTACTATTTTTGACTTTCAAAAGCCTAAGTTGCCTTCTGCAACAGTATCTCAAAAACTACTTTCCACAAAGTCAAATCACCTTTAGAGGCTGTGCTTAATGTTCCTTCCTCCAACCCTCTGGGTTGCACTGGGGTAGCTATAGTAGAAAGTTTGTAGTGGTACGGAGATGATGTAATTTCCTTGCTTGTGAGATTTGCCTTTCTTGTTCCTTGAAATTTTTAGATGAAATAAAGACAGTTGTCTTCCAGAGGGCTTTGAACAATCTTTAAATTGCATAATTCATTATGGTTATTTCTCCCCTCAGGTCTCTACTATTTATTGGCTCTTTTTATCTTAAATTGTATATGGATGATAGTGATGGTGGGTGGCTGTAATTTTTATGTTCATTCTTACCTACGTGGTAGGTCTGGAGAAAGGAAGTCTGGGAGAGAAATGTCTTAATAAATATATAAAAGAACCACTTGAACAGTCCTGTAGGTCCTCTGCTATCTGCTCTCCACAAGGTGTGATTAGTTCTAGAAAAACTTTTTAAAGTTCTTTGGTTCTTACTTCACTTTGTTGTTATTCTAGTTAAAAGACTACCACTGATTGTAGGTGGTAAAATAAGATGCTAATATTATTTTTAAAAACACACCTATCCAAACTATGTATTTTAAAGCAAGATTTTAAAGCAAGTAGTAGACTTGGGGATTTAAAGCAAGTAGTAGATGTGGATGTTACCCTAAGGGGTGGGGGGTGCTTTAGAATCCCACCAGTGATGCCTAAATCTCCTGTAACATCTTGGGAAATTATTAGCTCAAACAGGAGACCTGCGAGAGGAGGGTAACTCAGGGATCTTTTCACCTACAAACATACACAACACACGTACTTAAGAACCATACAAGGCTATAGCAGAGTAAAACAGAAAGGTTGGATGGAGGGAGAGGGGTCCCGGAAGATAGGATGGTTGATAGTTACCAGTCTGGAAGAGAAAATAGGAGGGGTAGTAGGGTATGCTAACATGGAGACAAACCCAGATGCCAGCTCTGTTCCTACATTTACCCTACAGCAGCCCTTTGAAAATTTAGGGCAAGGATCATGAGTTGCATTTTTCTGGCTCCTCTTACATTACATCCCACTCCCACAACTGTGTAAATATGCTTTATAGCTGAGCATTCATTATGACTCTGTACTGCTGCATCCAAAGAAATGGTTTATATCCATGAAAATCCATACCAAAAAAAAAGTTAGTCTTAAAGATGCTGCCACATTTCTTATTCTTTTCCCCTTCCCCTTCCTTTTTCCTTTTTGGATTCTAACAGTAAGCAGAAAAAGAAAGCATATTAGCTCTGTTCCATGAACTCTTTTATAAGCTTGTGAAGGATTTCTCAAAATGCACCAGTGCAGTGTTTCAGAGTATTTTCTTAGAATTTGTGGTATTTAGTTAATCAGGAAGGGAGAGACTGTACTCTAGTGAGCAATAAAAGAACTCTTTGGGGGAAAACATTTTGTAAAGTTATGCACAAATGGGAGAACTGTTGGGAAACTTAACACAGAGTAATGTATCCCTCAAGCAGAGTAATCAAATTGGCAAGGCAATAGCTGAATATCAACTAATCCTACAGCTCACAGGGTCTAGAAAGAAAAGAAGCCTTCTTTGTGATACATAAAAGTAACTTTATGTACAAATTACTTATTCATAATCAAACATTTAGTCTAGTGGAGGAGAGAGAGAGAGAAACGAGAGAGAAGAGAAAATGTTTGCAGGTTATATTGATGTAGGAAGAATGTGGGTGTGAAAAAAATCCTAACAAATGTGAAGTTACCACAAATATATATACTGTACCTAAATTCCTATAGAGTTACTGGCCAACTAACAATTAGTGGGTATAGACAGGCAAAGATTGATAACTGTAACAAGAACTTTAGATTTAGGGCCACCGTTTAGTACATACTGTTCTTATGCTGGGACAGAAGAAGAACTTATGTGAGCAGAAGATGCTGTCTGGATTGAAGGGGCACTTCGGATCTGAACGTTTGGGACAGAGAAAATGTTGGAAGGAAAATCAGAAAAGGGTAGAAAATAGAGATCGAAACAGCCATTTTGACTATAGGAGTACTTCTTACCTTTTTCAATGTGGACTGATGCACACTAAAGCCACAGCTTTCATTTGTCTCTAGGTTCCCGCCCCCCAAAGTCACAGGTATGTAAAGCTATCCCCATTTGATATTCAAACGGGCATGCCTGCGAATCAAGGTGACGGGCACGAGTGAGTTACTTGTGTCTATATTCTTACCAGTTGCTGCCACAGAACAGTATTTTTTAAAAAAAAAAAAGCAAATCCAAGGTGCGGGAGTGCAACCTTCCACTTAAATAAACAGGGGGGGGAGGCTGTTTTGTCGCCTCGGCACACAATTGCTGTGACAAAAATCCAACATGGTGGTTCCAGACGCTGTCTTACTAGCAAGCTCCACCCCCCCCACATGTCCGACCAATCAGCTTTCAACTTCCACTCTTACTGGGAAAGCGCAGCAAAGTGAATCAGTTCTCCCAATGAGCAGGAATATGCATTTCCATCACAGTTTTTAAAATCTTCAGGAGAGTCACGAAGGCTTTTTCTGCACAGTATATGGTGTTGTTGGCCCCTCTCCTTCCGAATATGGTGAAATGATGCAGGATCCCATTGGAACAAAGAGTATTATCCTTGAATTCTATGAGGAGTATTTTCATCATTTATACAAGCCCTAAGTTCTTTTTTCCCTTTGAGCATATGATAACTATGGATCACCACCCCAGAGAAATACACTTAACCTGGTTTTCAAAGTAACTGGGGAGGAAATTGAAGGGGGAAAATAATCTTTTCTGCATGGCTCATTGAACCCATTCATGGATGTCCTAGGGACCTCTGAGAGGAGTGAAAAAATTATGCAAGAGATTTCTCAGCTATGAGTAATTAAAATAATTGATTATACCAGAGCAAGGAATTTTTTTAGTCCAGCCATGTAAAAGATTTGCCACAGGGTTTGATTTCGCATTCCAAGCAACCACAAATGCTTGCAGTCTCCATGCAGTTTGAGGTGAAAGATAGGATAGTCCTGACTCTAGTGTTTGACTTCAGCAAAATGTAACCACTAGCTGATTCCTTTAGTGAATATATAGGGTGTAACTAGCTAGGACACAGTCTAGAGATGTAGGATGCTTCCGTTGTATTAATCTCTTCAGAATCTACATACTGTATGCCATCATAGGCTTCATGGAGATAAACAGGACTTGAATTCTATAAAAGTTAAGCAGGTCTAGCTCTAGTCAGTGCCCAGGTAGGAAAACTTTTCAGAATCTACGTATGCTGCCGTAGTCTCTATGGAGGAAAGGCAGGGCATAGTTATGGTTACAAGGCCAATATTGTTGCACTAATATGGGCACAGCTGAAATGAAATATTATGCCAAAGCCCACACTCCAACAGAGCGAATCATTGGGGTGGGGCATTGCTGTCAGGGCTCTTGGCCTGTTTCCCCCTGCTTTTGATGCTGTCACTGCCTGTTTATTTGCCTCCACTAAGCAAGTAAATATTGCCAAGTGAAAGGAGGAGCAGCAATGTTTGCTTGTCTTGTTGTCTCCTCTGGGCAGTGCTGCATACAGGGCCAAAGAGAGCGAACAAGTGTATAGGCAATAACAACACCATTGAAGAGGATATGGGTAAACTGAGGGAGGACCACCTGAGTGCATCTCATGCAAAGCCCCCCCCCCCCGAAAAAAAGTTGGAGCCAGCATTGTGCAATAAATGGACACCTAAAGACTAAATGTATTGTAGCCTATACTTTCACTGTATTTTATTAGGATGCTGTATTACACTATACTACATTAGATGCTCATACTACAGCAATTCAGAAAGATTCAGTCCACATTGAGAACTTTGTTCTCTGTATTCAGTCCTCTTTCCCTTGAACAGAACTGTGCAGGAAAATGTGTTGTGTTCACTGGCAAGGTTCATGTTTACACCATAGCAATTCTTGTTGCAGTTCAAAAATGTGCTGCTCTTAATTTATTATGGCATGAACTGGCTACAGTAAAAGCACCAGCCTTAATTTATATTAGCATGAGCTTTCAGAGGAAAGTCCTAATTCATCAGTTGCACCATCTGCTAAAGTAGGGTTGTTAAATAGGAGAAGCATCATCAGAGGTCTACAAATATATGCTTGGTTTGTCAGTGAAGTGCATATCTATTCTTCCTGCCATTTTCACTCCAGCCCCTGTGGCAGGCACACAGAGGGGTTGAGAAAGAGGTAGTTTGGTATAACTTACACGGAGGTGTGGATAAGATTTAAAAAAAAATAGCAGAAAAATGCCTGCTGTTCCTTTTTTATTCAAACCAGAACTGAAGTGAGGGGGCGAAATCTCAAGTATAACCCAAACCCTATGTGCTTGCTAAAGGGCTGAAAGGAGAATTAGAATCTTCTCTCCTCATTGCCAGGGGAAAGAGATAGCAGGTGTTTCAGAAAAGTTTCGGCCACTGTTTCTCTCTTTCTCCAGCACTTCCTGCAGGCCAGGAAAAACCGTGCCACTCTCTCTCTCCAGCAGACATGGAGGGTTCAAATGTCTTTCCTTGACTTCTAGGCAGCTTTGCAGAAGCAATAAGGAGAATACCTGATATTTCTGCCTGTTATCAAAACTTTCTGCAAGTTTGGTTTGGCTCTTTGCTTCCTTCCATATTTGTTTGAGGGAGAAGAGGGGGCTTTTGTCACCTGAACCAGGCATTAAAGAAGGAAAGGTGTAGGTGTTTCTCTGCTATACTTGCCTTCTCTGGTGTTTCCTGTAAAGGAGAAAAAGACACTTTATCCACCCCCTAGCAAGCACAGAGGATAACTTGGTTCATGTATGCAGATGCTGGAATAAGAATGGAAGCAACAGGGGAAAGGCTCACTTGTTTTTTTTTTCTTTTTCTTTTTAAAAACAAATTAATGCATGAGTAAGAACTTTTTTTTTTTGTCTTGGGGGAGGGGGAGAATAAGCATTCACCTCTGGTGGGAGGCCATGTATACTCATCATAAAGTTCAATTTTGTTTGGTCCAAATTATTTGCTTTCATTTTGCATCAGGTGAAAGAATTTCCAAAACTTTGGGTTCATCCTAAGTTATGTGTTTGAGTGTCATAGGTTATTTCCACCTGCCAAACAGGTTTTGTCATGATAGAACATAAAAAGAATGCAGATGTGTTTACAAGCCTAGTTGTTCTAACAAACCACTTCCATATCTGGGGGGGGGGTAGGGTAAGCTGTTTGGCCCAATTTGTATCTGGGCCTTAATTCGCAAGTGCATTATGGGTTCAGAAATTCTGTTTTTTTCCCAGATACATACATACATATATATATATATATATATGAACAAATATATATTGTACTTCATGTCTTGTCCTGTTAACCAAGTTCCCCCCTCCCCACAAGCTCTAGTCTTCCTCATATGATGCTGGAGAAAATTCTGTACAAATTTATTTTTCTCTCATGCAAATATTTGGATGTTGATATCTTCCTGGAACCTCCATAGAGGTATTTGAGAAATACTTTATGAAATGTACAGCCATCCAGAGCTGAGAACATCAATCCTATGCTGAACAGCATGCAGTGATACCGTATTCATAATGAATATGGATGACTAGATTGTTGAGTGTTTATGTTAAACATATGGATCGTATTAGAATTGCTTTAAATATGAAGAGCTCTAGCTATGCACCCTCTGAAATCAGTCTTGTATTCATTTATATGCTGTTACAAGTCATGAGAACATAATGCATACAACTTGAATGTGGGTGTATGGAACCCGGCACAGTTAGGCTGCCCAACTTCTTCTGAGGTCTTCTTCTTCTGTAATTTAAGCCACATAAACATAGGAGTATAGAAGATTTCACCTTTTATTCTTAATCCTTTTTTTTTTACCATTTGCAATTTACTGTTGATGAATCACCTGTTTTATTTGTTAAAATCATTGGGGCCTTGGTGGCTGAAATTCATTGATAACATTTAATTTGCAGCTGGAAGGGTTGGTTTCACTATGGATGTTGATTAACACTTTTGTACAATTTTTCACATGGGTAGATAGGTCATTTCTGAGTTGGTGAACAACTTCAGTTTAACTACATCAGTATAAATTGATAGTGTTCTGCTTCTTGGTCTACAGCCAATACAGATGCCAAACAGTGGTTTTATCTTATCCGTGTTTATTACTGCTACAATGTTAAAACATTTCATAGCATCCTTAATGTTAAGAATACCTTCTCAAGGCAGTTTACAAAGCAAAAAGCATGGAACCTTTACACTCACAGAAATACATAATTAAAATAGGAGTATTAAAGTACAGTACCATCCAGAACAAATGAAAAATAAAAAGATCAGCAAATTTAAATAATAAAATATAAAAAACATTTATATACAGATGTGAAACATGTAGGTTTTTAAATACTTTAAAAACTAGATTTAGAATGAACAAAGCATAGCTCCAGAAGAACCATTGTAATTTAGAAGTTCTTATCATCCCAAAAACTTGAAAGGCTCATATTTTTTCCATCTTATTTGCTTTCTGTTTGTGAATTCTGCTTTTCAAATTTACCAAAATAATCTTGAATATGCAGTGTAGAGTAACATTAATGCTCATGCCTGTCCCTCATCAGTTATATAAAGTAACATATGATCAAGGCTATATTTGATGAGGATTTTGTATTTTGATAGATCTAGTGTGAATATAGTAGCATTATTTTTAGTTACTAAATAAATAACTGTGTAATGAAGTTTATACAAGAGCTCTATAAATATAACTTCAGGATTTTGAAGAAGCTATCCTGAATTCATATTGCATTATTGATTTCCTTAATCTGTGACTATTTGTTGTTGCCCTGCTTTAGCCTTAGTATTTCCCCATTTCAACCAAATGAAAAAGAAATGCAGTAGTTTGGCCTTCAAATAATAATGTGCTATCCTTTTCTTTATTAATTCTGCAGAGCAAATGGATGCTCATGAGCCCAAGAACAGAGTACAAATAATACTTTGATTGAATTGATTGAAATTGATGTTACAATGCCCGAGAGCTCCAAACACCCAAAGTATGACATGTTTCCAGATTTTTTTAAAAAAAAACAATTCTATAATACAACCCATGTTCAAGAATTTAGGACTTAGTGTATAGTGTAATAATGAAATGAATTTCTTCCAACTCTTAAAAACGCAACATATTTTAAAATGGCTTTGGACATTATAAGCAATGCTATGATGTCTATTATAGTTATATTGTAATATGTGAAGATCTCACACAGGAGTTGCAAGGAATTAATTTGAAACTTTTTTAAAGAGGAATTTCTTGCTTCTCAGGCTACCCGTATAAATATTTTGAACAACTACAAAGTGTTGTTCTATTTATGGAGCTGAGCAAAGAACATACATTACACAATTTACCTTGTAGATTTTAGTGTGTGCATTTTCTGTGGGTATCTGTTTAACTCATAATGACTCTGAAGATTTCTCTGAGTTTTCAGCTTTGTATATTTGGTCACTGTGAAAAATACTTGAGTTGTATGAAAAATGTGTGTGAATATAAAATGTTGCCATTTACCTGGGCAATGTTACTACGTTTTTGCAGATCATTAGGTGGCTAAACAAAACCAGTATATTTTTTTTATTGTAAACCCATGGAATCAGCATGTAAACTTATAATTGACTGAGCTATTGGAAGTAAAAAGACAACCCCTACAAACTGGTCATGAGACTGGAATATTCAGTTCAAGTCCCACCTCAGTAATAATCAGATTGATTGGGTGTAGACATAACTGTGTATCCATTTCCCAGGTCATGAGTAGAAGATACTCATTTCTTCCTCCTAGTGCTTCCTATGGAAGAAATGTCAGGCTACGTCCATCTGCTAATCCCATCTAGAGTAGATCTGAATCAACTGCTGAATGGTAGTGAACATTTATGCCAATTCTGTTGATTAAATGGTCTGCTGTATTTTGATAGTTAGATTTCGCCCACAAATTGCTTGTTTTTCTTCTGTTTCCTTTTATTTGTACTATGGGCCCTTGGTATCTGCTGGGCTTTGGTTCCAGGACCTCCCATGGATACCAAAATCTGTGGATGCTCAAGTCCCATTACATTCAGTGGCATAATAAAATGGTGACCCTTATATAAAATGGCAAAATCAAGGTTTGCTTTGAATTTTTATTTTTGGAATATTTTCAAGCTGTGGATGGTGGAACCCATGGATGCAGAATCCGTAGATACAGAGGGCCGACTCTAAGATGCCTAAGAACTTCTGGGCCACCAAATAAAGCATTTTTTTTAAAGTATCAAAAGCAAAGCTGTTGATATCACCAGACTTATGTAACAATGTGCTGCATACAATCTAGATTTCAACATATTTGCTGCAAATCACACCCAAGAATTTAGGAAGGTATATGTCAAACACTGCTTCACAACAAGAACTGTAAGTGTTTTTTATAACACGTTGCAAGGAATTACTTCTGCAGAAACATTTGAGAGCAGGATTCTAGGACACGCAACACCTGGGAATGAGTGGGAAGTGTAGATGAAATGCATGAAACGTATCAGTGAGATTGCTGATCCTTTTCCTGAATATATTGTTTACCATATAGTATTTAGCAGTAACCATTAATATGGAGCTAGTACTATAGTAGTTGTCTCACTTTGCATAACATAGGGATTTTTCTATGTAGGGACTACAAGTATTGCTAGTCTGTGAAAACTGTTTCAAAAGAGCATTTATGAAATATTCAGAAGTTGCTAAATAAAAGTACATGTTGAGGCTGCACTAATTGCTTGCCGCATTCTATTAGACTGCTTTAAAATATATCTCGATACCAGAAGTGGTTGTTGCATCCAGCACAGCATGCCAATTAAGAGTGTAAGGAGATGTTTGGAAGGATGACTGGAAGTGATAAAAATGAAATGTTTAAAATAAGGTAAAATGACTATATGGATAAATGAAAGCTTGAAAGTTTACTTTAAATATATTAGTTACAGTTATAGTTCCAAGTCCCCAGTACTTAGTTGCCATTACCGCTACAGTTTTTAATTAGTTCAAAAAACCATCTGATACAACAAGCTACTGCAACAAAAGACACTTTATTCCTGCCTACCTCATTGTCCTCTGAACATTCACAATAGAGCATGAAGCACAATATGAGCCAGCATTGATCCCTATGATCCTTCTCCATCTTTTAGTGATGCCTTCCTAATTATAAAAGTCTCTCTCTCTCTCTCTGGCTTTTCTTCGCAAACGAAGATTCAGGAAGGACTCATCCCGCGCTTTCTGCAAGCGCGCTGATGACTAAAAAGGCCAATCCGAGATAAACAAGTCCGGTTGCAAAAAGCACAGCAGAAGGTCTCCTTGAGTGATGTTTTTGGGTTGTGATTCTTTCTGCGTTGTCGTTTCTCTTCAAGACTTGTTCGTCGTGAGTTCTCAAATAAGGCTGCAGCATTGTGGATAGTGTGTCTCCATGCCTCCCGATGTGAGGTCAGGGCAGACCACTGTTGGTGATCAATTTGGCCGAACATGAGATGTTGTTTCAGGGAGTCTTTGTATCGCTTTTTTGGAGCACCCCTGTTATGCTGACCCGTGGCAAGTTCACCGTAGAGTAGTATTTTTGGGAGGCGATGGTCCTCCATCCTAGAAACGTGCCCTGCCCAGCGCAGCTGTGTTCTCAATATCATGGCCTCAATGCTGGTGATCCCTGCTTGTTCAAGGACAGCAACATTCGTCACATAGTCAGTCCAGTGTATATTTAGGATTGTGCGTAGACAGCACTGATGAAAGCGTTCAAGGAGTCGTAGGTGGTGGCAATAGGTGACCCATGTTTCAGATCCATAAAGGAGGATAGACAGTACAATGGCTCTACACACACTGATTTTTGTGCTTTGCCTCAGGTGTTTATTGCTCCAGACTCTTTTGTGAAGTCTTCCAAATGCACTATATGCCTTTGCTAATCTGTGATCGATCTCTTTGTCAATCTTGGCATCTGAGGAGATGATGCTTCCCAGGTAGGTGAACTGCTGAACGGACTTGAGCACAGATTTGCCGACGGTAATGTGGGGATGGTGGTGTTCGTCCTGTGGTGCAGGCTGGTAAAGAACTTCCGTTTTCTTAAGGTTGACTTCTAGCCCAAACAGCTCTGCAGCTGTTGCAAAGCAGGATGTTAGGCGCTGCAGAGCTCCTTCTGTGTGGGCAACAAGGGCAGCATTATAAAAGTAGCTAAAATATTATTGTTACAGTGCATAAGGATTGAATTTGCCTCTCATTACCTTACAATTGTAAAGTAATGTAGTTGTATTTTAGTTACTGGAGAAATGTACTAATATAAGTACCTAGCTATTTATACTTAGTTACTTACAAGCTCTGGGCTAAAAGGCAGCACTTTGGGGAAAAAAAACCAAAAGAAGAAGAAGAGAGATCTTACTCTCCTACAGCTTGCATCCAGTTCCACTGGCATATTGTTTAAGTGTTCCTTCCTTTTATTTCTTAATCACACATTCCTTCAACTTTTCATCTGAGTTTGTCAGGTTGCATTATGGAATGTAATGCATTAAGGAAATGGTCTGAACTTTAACTCTTGAAAGGCAAATCCAGCTGGTAAATTGTCATAGTGTGTCAAAACCTTTATGTTTGCAATCTTCCATCTTTTTTTCTCATTGAAACCCTGCCCAATTACACTCACTCCTTCAGATCTACCCCTTTACTCAGAGGAGCCTTATCCATACCATAAAGTAGGCTTCTTATAGAGAAGCACCATAAAAATCAGAGCACCATAAAAATCAGTAGTAGTAGTTAGTTATTTACAGTTTATTGATTAGTTAGCAGACCATATTGAAACAATTAACACTAGTAGGAATATGGCACAGAGAGACCAGAGATCAAATGCCATAGTATAAATCAGTCCAAAGCATCTGGGGGCCTTCCATATTACATAACTATAGCACTATGATTCCACTTTAATTGCTGTGGCAACATCCTATAGAATCCTGGGATTTGCAGTTTAACAAGGGATATTTGGAATTATCAGCCAGGGAGTCCTAGTGCCTCACCAAACTACAAACCCCAGGATTCCATAGGATGTAGCCATGGCAATTAAAAGGGAATCATAATGTCAATTGTGTAGTGTGAGAGGGCCCCTGGACAGAAGGAGCAATGAAAACTCCATAACCAAGCTACAGTTCAGATCCAATCAGACTGTCCAGAGGTGAAAAGCAGCAATGATTGACAGTCTTACCAACTTCTTGTCATTTTTTTTATGTTGGGAGGATGAGATCAAGCCCAACAGAATGCAGTGCTACCTGGTTGCCCTCACAAATTTTACAGTTGTCAAGAAAGAAGCATTGCTGAAGCCAGTCTTAACTTTACGCCATATCGACATAATGCAGCACAGTGCTACCTAAACATCTTGCCCACCACCTTTCCAGACAAAGTACTCTGAAAATGAGTTACAAGACTACTGGCACAGTTAGGCATCAAGCTGTAGGGCAAAGGATGATAATGATTTCGCCAGCTCCCTTATATAACTACAACTAGGTTACTGAGTTAACAGAAGGAACATTTAATTCTAATGTGCTCTTCATGTTATTTAAATTGGTAAAATGTGGGATGAAAAATTTTCCTTCTTTATTTTTTTTTTTGAAAACTATTGCCAACAGGAAACATTTCATAGCTGTTCGTTTGATATTATAAAATTAATTTACCAATGTATTAAGATAGCTTTTTATTCAGTGAATTTTTTAGCAGTGTGTGATAATTCCAGTTACTAGCAGTCATTTACTAATAAGGCTATTTTAAAAATGACCATAGTAGTAAAATGATAAATTGGTGTTTTTGCCAGTAATAATAATAACAACAACAGCAGCAAAGAAGTGTTTGTTTGTTTAAATGTAAATTGTATCTCTCTCTCTGGCTTTTCTTCGCAAACGAAGATTCAGGAAGGACTCATCCCGCGCTTTCTGCAAGCGCGCCGATGACTGAAAAGGCCAATCTGAGATAAACACGTCCGGTTGCAAAAAGCACAGCAGAAGGTCTCCTTGGGTTATGTTTTTGGGTTGTGATTCTTTCTGAGTTGTCGTTTCTCTTCAAGACTTGTTCGTCGTGAGTTCTCAAATAAGGCTGCAGCATTGTGGATAGTGCGTCTCCATGCCTCCCGATGTGAGGCCAGGGCAGACCACTGTTGGTGATCAATTTGGCCGAGCCTGAGATGTTGTTTCAGGGAGTCTTTGTATCGCTTTTTTGGAGCGCCCCTCTTACGCTGACCCGTGGCGAGTTCACCGTAGAGTACTATTTTTGGGAGGCGATGGTCCTCCATCCTAGAAACGTGCCCTGCCCAGTGCAGCTGTGTTCTCAATATCATGGCCTCAATGCTGGTGATCCCTGCTTGCTCAAGGACAGCAACAAAATTACTATCCTATGGGATGCCTTTTTCTTTTTTGGGTCAAATAATTTCTGTCTCTCCCAAATTTGCAAGGCGAATGGGTACAATGCCTGAAAATAAATTGTAAATAATAACCAGTACACTGTCAAAAGCGTAGCCGTTTCTTGTATTAGCATGCACTATTAATCAAGTTCCTGTTGACTAAAACTGAACAAAATCTATGACACCAACTTGAAGGCAATGGTTATAAAATCCTATTGAACACTTACAGGAGATTAAGGAACCAGAAACACTAGGCTCAGGTAAGAGATCTTTGGAAATATCTTCTCTTACTTGTCAGCACCTGGGAAGTTACTTTTAAAAAAATGATTTGTTCACTGTAATTACAATATGCAAAAAGTAACTTATTGATACAGTAGGACTCTTGTATCCATGGGGGATTGGTTCCGGGGGGCCCTGTGGATACCAGCAAACGCAGATAACAGTGAACTGCATTGAAAATAATGGGACTTCCAATTTAAAATACCATAGAGTTGCCTTGGAGGACCTAGAAAATGTCTAGAGAGGATGCCTCTCTAGGCATTTTCTAGGAAGACTCTATGGTAAGTGTGCTGTTTTGTGTCCTGTGGATAACTGAATCAGTGGATAGTGAATCAGTGGATATGGGGGTCCTACTGTATTTCTTGTCCTTCACTTGATAAACTGGCTTGCTGTGTAACTTGTTACACTTCTCACTACTTTTCTGTTACTACCCATTACACTTTGGAGGGAGAAACATTCCTAAGACTGATAGGATATGAGAATTGCATAAAATCTGGAAAAAAATGTCTGTAAAGAGGTGAGTAGTCTTATTTTGTTCTTTAATTAATTTCAAAGGATTTCTTCCCACTGAGTGATATTGGGATGGGGGGGGGTTGCATTTTCAGTGTTTTTCTTTTTACCCTTTGTGCAGAGAACTTGGAGCTTTGCACAAAACAATGGTTGGCATCCTGTGGGCTGCTCCCAACTAGAGTAGACCTATTCAGTCTGTGTATGAATGGTGAGTCAACATGTTGGTAATTCCCATTCACTGAATAGGTCTACTCCAATCAGGACTTATTACAGAGTTTAGGCCAATATTTTAAATAGCCAACATGGTTTTCTGCACATTTTTTCCCTTTAAACATTTTTTTTAATAAAAAGGGCCTTAAATTTTGTAGAAGTTGACTATTTTCTTGTTGGGTTGCCTCAACAATTGCCCGGAAAGCAATTTTGAAAGTGAATGTACTCATTTCAATAATAAAATGACATTGCTGTTACTCAGTACATTATTTAATACATCTTGTTACTTTTTTATTACTTTAAAACTAACAAATTACAGGTAACAGCATTACTTTTAACTTGTTACTTCTGGGTTTTGGAATTTCAGCAGTGTAGATTTTTCAATTTTGTTCTGATGCTGTATAAATATTAAAACTTTACAGTAAACTGGTTGTAGAGATTATGGTTTGAATAGCTAGACAGTGATAACTTGTGCTGTTCTTGGTAGGTGTTTAAATAAATTACATTGTGATAGAGTAGAAGTCATTCAAAGGAAAAGAGGGTTTTAAAACATTTCCTTTAGATCCATAACAATAAAACATTGTTCTACCTGTACTTGCAGAAATAAAAATGTGATTTAATATGAGAATGGCTTACAGAGACTTTAGATATAATTTGTGCATAAGAAATCAAGTTGCAAATTGCACTTGGTAAAGCATTAGAAGTGTTGCTATTAACCTGCATCCATCCATAGACAGTACTCTTGTGTGAATTCTGTGAACGTGTATTGGTTAACGGAAAGTGCCATTAATAGGGAGGGGAATTAATGAAAACTATTGTTCACTGTAAAGCAAAAAATATGTGAGTTGTGCAGAATGCATTTGGAGTTATTGTTAAAATTATAAAGCATTTTTCATTAGCATTATAATGGGTATCAGTGGAAACATTCAAAAGTAAAGGTACTAAGCTCTCTAGTGTTAAATAAATACCATTTTTTATGAAGGGCAATTATCATGGGTGAATTATCAGTGTTTTTAAGAAGATCTTAAAATGTAAAAATCAAAATGCAGTGGGGGAAGCAAAGTCTTTTTAGTGCCAATTTTAAGGAAATTAGCTGCTGGACATTACAAAGGAATGAAACATTTATTACTGTAGGATACTTAAAACTATATGATATTTCAATGTTCTGCACTAGTTCTTTACTTCAGTGACTTAATCAGTCATGTAAGAAAATTTACATTTGACTTCATGGAATATTTCCAATTGCCCTTTAATCTGAGGTAGATTTTATATTAGAAGGTTTCCCAGCAAACTTTGCCCTTAGGTAAACTAAGAACCAATATTCAGAATTTATATTGAATCTGATCTGTGAGTTCTTAATCATGTGCATTACAACACTGATTTCAAAGGTAAATAGTTTCATTTGTGCATCACTTCACTGCTAAAGAGAATATATACTGTACCACAACATAGCCGTATCAGTCAATCTTTAGCACTTCTGAGAGGGAGGAATCAGAAGAAGTGTAAGGATGTCACCTGAAGATCTACTGTAGGTACCCCAAAGACCTGCAGGCACTCTGTGCTTGACATATTTTTTAAAAGAACCAAATCCCCATGCCATATCTACTTTTTGAAAGTTCTCTTAGATTCCAGAGCAGCTTGCTGTGAGCCATTTGTGTGTATGTGTCTGTTTCTGTGTCTGTGTGTGGTGTCCCTGTTGATAAAAACATCCAGAGTCCTCTGTGGCACATAGAACTCCTTGCACACTTCTTTGGTCTTACTCTGTATCTCCCCACCCCACCCATTTTCACTAACAATAGGTTTTTTGAGACAAAACCCAATGGCAGGTTTTGCATTTAAAACTTAGAATACTCATTTAATGCCCAGTATATCCTGAGATCAATGCTAGTTGTTGTTTTTTAAAGTAGAATTTCTTATTTTCCTGTGCTTCTTGTGGTACATGTATTTTATGAACACAAAAGGCCTTCAAAAAAATTAATCATGTAAGGACACAGAGATGTACTCTTAGCTCTGCTCTCTTCACCCCAGCCTCCCTGTGTTGACAGGGATGGTTCAAAGAGGAACTGTTACCACGTTAGGGTAAATACAGTGATCCATTTGATCAGGAACCATTTATAATCAGGGGTTTTTATAACTCACTATCACCAAATTGAGCTGAATGTGGTTTAAATTCCTCTTCAAATCATCAGTATAAGAAGATCATTGGTAAAGGATGCAGAATGGAAGGTCCTCTGTGATTAGAATTTGGAGTGCTTGAAAAAGACTAACGAGTAATATCTAATATCAGTATAATTATGCATCATGCCTGTCTGAATAGTTTGTTAAAACCTGTATGTGCTTGAGCTGGAATGTAAAGAATACTCAGTAATTTTCTCAACCTGTGTGAAGAAGGGAAACACCCTATCAAGAAAATGGTCAACTGCCATGACATTTTTTACATTTTTGGAATATTTTTGTGAGAAAGATTATTTGCAAAACAAACAGCCCCCCCAGCAACCCACAAATTGGTTTTCATGCAAAAAAAAGGGGGGGGGGAGAAAAACACCATCTGTGTGCATACAGCAGTGTATTTTTAAGCACAAATAGTTTATTTGTAGAAATGAATTTTCAAAAAATAAATAAATCCAAAGTGCAGAAACAATTAAAAATGAATAAACACTCTCATAATCCTCCAGGGAAGGGAGGAGAACATTTTTAAAAGTATTTGCTCCTGCAATCAAAAATGAAATATAGTAGGACCCCTGTATACACTGATTTATTATCCACTGATTCAATTGTCCATGGGACACAAAACAGCACACCTACCATAGAGTCTTCCTAGAAAATGTGTCCCCTCTAGCCATTTTCTAGGTCCTCCGGGGCAACTCTATGGTATTTTAAACTGGAAGTCCCATTATTTTCAATGGCATTCAGTATTATCCACTGTTTTCAGTATCTACACCCCCCCCAGAACCAATTCCCAGCAGATATGGGCTTTTACTGTAAGAAAATTGACATTTCTCTATTAAGCCCCAAGTTTTCATAAACTATGAAGCCACACTGACAGTGCAGTCTGACATGTTTCTACTCAGAAGTAGTCCTACTGACTTTAGTGGAGCATATGGCTGAGTAAGCATGTGTAAAGTTGTAGCCCTGCCCTGGTGTGTTTAAAAACTGAATACATTAGATACTGAAGCATGTCTCCTGATGAACATTAGAGGACATTATCACATGAGCATGTAAAAACACTGTAATTCCACAGTTGAAGAAACCAGAAACATAGCAGCATGTTTACATTCATTTTTGCACTTGCAATCACTCAGTTCTACTGCTAACGGAATATCACACAACCATCTACTAGTGGTTTAAGAATGGGATTGAAGCTTGCACTATTGTAACACTTGTTTTTGCATTGTATTGGAATAGTGCTGCATTGCTGCTTTGAGATGGCCTGCATGCACCTTTAAAAAAAATTCTCCTCCTCCTGGGATTTCACAAGAACATGGTTTTTGCCATTATTGTGAGAAGATGCCATTTCAATTAAAAATCAAACAAAGAAAATAACAAATTAACAATTGAACAAACAAACAAAATACTGAGAAAAGGCGACGGTTCATTAAAAGAGCGTCATGAAGGTCCTATTCATACTCTCCACTGGAAGTTGAATTATGTATTCTCAAGTTGAATTATGTGTTCTTTTTGGGAATGGGGATGGGAAAAGAGGGAGGAACGCCCACTAACACCATAATAGCGGAACTACAGCAGGACTGAATTATTGCACTCTCTTCAATACCAGGAAAATAGCGATATTGACAGCTGTTCATGGGTTTTGCCTATAAATGCAAAAGTGTGCCACAATAACGGTTGAAGTGCTCATTAATCATGGTATAAAGACAACATCATGCAATAACAGGAAGCCATTACCACTACTATCCCAGTGTAATTCTGTGATTTTGGCTTCGTGTGATAATGTCCTTAAACTCTTTAATTGTTGTGTCATTGCCAGTGCAATTAGACAGTTCAGGTCTCAACCAATTTTCAGTAAGTTAAATATGCTGGGTCATATATGCTTTTCTATCTCTTTCCCTATTGTTAATTAAATATTATCACAATAATCTAAAATAGTACATTGTTCTATAAGCTTACTCTTATTTCCTTTCAACTCAGGTAAACATTTTCTCTAATAAAAAACTTGTAAGTCTTTAAAAAACCAAAGACCTATTTTAAGTGGACTTTCTTCATGTAATTCTTTCTGTAAAGGTCCCACAAACATGACTAACCATTATGCCAGCAAAAGAATGTCCCCCAGCGTACTTACCTCTAATCCCGGCAAAGGCTTGCCTGGCAATGAAAGAGGAAGTGAACAGAGCTCTGGTCACTTCCTCGTTCAAAATCTCGCATATTCTCATGAGAATACATAGAATGAGAAATTCAAAAATAAAACAAAAATAACACTAAAAAAGTTGCAACAAGCACCTAAACACACTTAAAAACTTTCAAGTAACCTGTGGAGGGTTATAAAAAGTGTGTCACTTACCTGGCTATCGTGATCTCACCTGGAAGTGTTCTCGCCAGACCGGCCATTGACATTGCATTGACTTGAGTACAATGGTGTGAAGCTTCACATGCTGGCAGTGCCAACACAAAAGCGCCATGGGGATCTATTGATGGCTTTAGCCATCAATAAAAACTACGGGGTTTGGCGGGGATATAACCACAGAAGGACAGCGTCATCTGATATGTGCACTCTTTGGCAGTTATGTGGCGTCATTATGATGCTGTATTTTATGCATCTGATAAAGTCCCTTATCTATATACAAGGTCTGTCTATGAAATAATGAGAGTGATACAATAACTCATCTTTATTTATATGTATTACAATTCTAATGCTTGTCCCCTTCAATATACTCCCCATTCACACTCGCACACAGATGCAGTCTTGTTTCCCACTGGTTGAAGGCATGGAGCAGATCAGTTTCTGTCAGTTGCTTCAACACATCTGCCATTTTCTTCTTTACTGTGTCAATTGACTCAAAACGTGTTTCTATACGCACTGTTTCACTTTAGGGAAAAGAAAAAGGTCGCATGGTGCCAAATCTGGCAAATATGGAGTATGCTCAACTGTAGTAATGTGTTTATTAGCCAAAAACTGCTTCGCAGAAAGCGCTATGCGATCAGGCACATTGTCTTGATGAAGAATGAAACCATTGTTCTACAGTTCTGACCTTTTTTCCCTCCTCTTTCTCTCAGTTTTGTCAAAACTTCCTTATAATAATGCTAGTTCACTGTTCTGCCTTCTGGAACCCATTCTACCAAAATTACGCCCTTGATGTCAAAAAACCCCAATGAGCCTTGCTTTGAACGTGGACTTGCTTTGACGTGCTTCTTTCATTTTTGGTGATGATGGTGTTTTCCAGTGCTCTGGCTGTTGTTTTGTCTCATGATCATACTGGAAGATCCTGGTTTCATCACAAGTGATGATTTTTTGAAAAAGGTTTGGGTCCATCTCAAGTTGCTGCAGAATGTCTGTGCAAATTTCCTTGTGGCACTCTTCTTGTTCTGGTGTGAGAACCCTAGGGACCATCTCGGCACAAACGTTTCTCATGTTGAGATCCTCATGCAAGATTTTCCACGCAGTGGCTTCTGCTATCATTCAGACACTGAGTTGGTGGTCTCCTTGAACAATCTGGCTGATTTCCCCCACAATTTCTTCTTTTTTTTGAAGTGGAAGGTCATCCAGGGTGTTCATCGTCTTCCACATTCTCACATCCTTCTTTGTGCAACTCAAATACACACACACAAGATGTGCAGCCTTCCCTGAAGGCCTCAGTAAGCATTTGAAAAGATTCAATTTGTGTTTTGTTCAATTTTACTAAACATTTCAAATTGACACATATGCTGACTTTTAAGCTTAGCATTTTTCCAGCACATAGCAGACAACACAGCTGTTTTAAACAACAACGGGCAATTAACTGAATGTCCGAGAGTGTTGATGTTTGCCATGTAGGTTCAGACATGTTCAAGGTAACCACTCAATCATTCACAATCAGTTCTCACTGATTTGTCTGAAAGGTAGAAACACAGTCGTGCTATTTAATATACAGACCTTGTATATATGAATTTGAGATCACTTTACCTTTGATGTCTCAACATTTTGTATACAAGCACAGCACACCTACAGGCACAGAATCTAATCTTTTCGTTTAGGCAGCATACTTTTAAGCATTTCTGTCTGAAATGGTGGCATACCTTCTGAAACTAATCCAGAAGACTTCCTGTTATCATGGAGGACTCTCCCTGTGTTATACTTGGCAAAGTATTGTAAGTTTAGGATTCCTGAACAAATGCTGATTTTTGTCTGGACAATGCTACTTCCCAAGCAAGTTACTTAGAGAGCAGTTTTGTCTCTCTGAAAACAGCAGATGAGGGTGGTATATGCCATTTGGTTTGGCATTCTGATTTATCTCAGAATCTGAATGTAGTTCTGTTTTGTTTCAGTAGCACTATTTATATTATGCACAGCTCTTTTGAGTTTTCCTCCTCTCTCTGGACATAAACCATCTTGGGATTCATACTGATCCATATTTAGACACTCTCCTAATTAAAGCACCATTTCTAGAAGATGCTTAACAGTTCTTTTCATGTACTTGATGCTGTCACCATATTAATAATGATTATGCCATTTTTCATTTTCCTGGATGAAAACATGCTAATTTGTTATGGAGTGTTCGCCACTTTATTACCAGAGCATAAGGAAGTTCCCACTTCCCTACCCTTAACGCTTGCAAGGGTAGGGGAACATTATTCATGTACCTGACCATGATGGAGTTCCACCTGGATTGTCTTGGTGTTCAGCTGTTCTCTGATATTCAGTTTCAACAGAGAACTCAAAACTGCAGCACTTTCGTTGTCCCAAAATAAAATGTGTCCTTCGTATCTGCAGGGGTTTCATTCCAGGACCCCATGCAGATACCAAAAAATGTGGATGATCATTTCCCATATTATTAAATGGTGGCAACGTGAAGCAGACATAGCAGCATGTCCATGTACACATTGCCATCATTTTATAATATGGGATATGACAATTCGCAGTCAGTTGAATTCATGGATCCAGAGCCTACGGATCCGGAGGGCCCACTGTATTAAAGCTCTGAGCCCAATAGATCTCTCATATACAAGTGAATAACCTATTGCGTTTCAGATGTTGTTAGACCAGAGCTCTCATCATCCATCACCACTTGGACTGTACTCGGACTGATGAGAGTTGGAACCCAACTACATCTTGCATGTCTGCAAAGTAGAAGGCCTGTTTTCTGTGTGCTGTATGATTCAAAAGCAGTCAGATCTTCTGGTTCCTGTTCTTGTGAGCTGCTTTGGCCCTAATTTAGAAAAGCAGTATATAAATAAATTTAATGATGGTGATAAGGTAAAATCTAAGATTAGTTCTCTACCAATTTCCCATTGATTTTAATGGTGTAAAAGGATCTCAGTTTTTGCTCCTAATATTGAATTTAAAGGGCTGTAAAAAAACATATACTTTTGGACACCTAAGCCATTGTATTATAAGCAAAAATATTTTATTCTATAGCAGTGGTTCCCAACCAGTGGGTCCCTTGATGTCCTTTGATATTGTTGGTCAAGTTCTCAGAAGCCTCAAACAACATAGCCAATGGTCAGGGATTCTGGGAATTTGTAGTTCAACAACATGTAGGGACCCAAGGGTAGGAACACCTGATGTAGAGGATTGGATATAGTTTTGAATTTATTCAGTAATGATGAAATATAGTAGATATAGTAGTTTTGTCAGAATGATTGGTGTAGCATATACAACCTCGCTGAGTATTTCTTTTGTAGACATGGAATTGTTTAAAATTGGCCTGAATCCTATTGTTAGACCCAACTAGAGTAGATCCATTGAATCAGTAAGATTAACCAATGTGTTGACTTACCATTCAATAGCTGATTTAATGGCACTACTTTGGGTGGGACTAATCAATAGGATTCAGACTATTGGCATGCATTTCTTTTATATGTTTAATTTTTATAGCACAGTGACAATGTTTTTGAGTCAACATTGTATACTGGTTTAAGTGTTGGATTAGGACTAAGGGAGATGAGGGTTCAAATCCCTACTCAGCCATGGAAATCACTGCATAACCTTGGTCAGGTCACATTCTCTCAGCCTCAGAGGAGGATAGTGGCAAACTCCCTCTTGCCAAGAAAAGCTTATGAAAGGTTTGCCTTAGGGCTGCTATAAGTTGGAAGCAACTTGAAGTCACACAATAACAAACAACAACAATGTTTTCTGATAATGGTGGTGGTGGTGGTGGTGGTGATGATGATGATGATAGCAGCAATAAAAACATCATTATTGTCGATTGCGTTTTGCAGAGGGGCGGGATACAACTAAATTTTATTTATTGTTATTATATGTGATCTTAAATCTACTTAGGCCTGCTTCTTTCTCAGTTTCCCCTTCCTGCCTTCCTCCTTTCTCAATTTTTGTTTGCGATAAAAATAAAGACCTCTAAGTAATCACTGGCTTTTGCTGCATAAATAAATGCCCTGTTAGAAGTTCTTGGAAATTACTTGTTGATACTTATTAAATAAATGTTACATGTAAATAATGTGTGTTATTTAATACATGTTGAATAAAATTCTAAGTCAAATAAATAGAAATGCCAGTTGTTCAGCCCAGCAGGCTACACCTGATGCTACCAAGAAAAGTAGAGAAGAGGCTTGAAACAGGACCATAGGTACAGTGCCATATTAAGCCTATTGTTAAGAGTCATCTCAGACTCTTAAGACCATGACATGAACAAAACAAGTGTTTTTAAACCAAGGCATTCTGGAAGCCTAAGATGTAGACATTGGTTTATTTACTTTTTACCAACTTGACTGTAAAGTATGCTTACTTCTTTTTTGGATCATTTTCAATTAAGTTCCGCAGGCCTTTATGGCCTACAGCAGAATGCAGCAGGTCAAAGAGTTAGTCTGTATCTCAGAACAGAGTGGCCAGATGCAAAGGAGGACAGGACTTTGCTGTCTTGAAGAGTGGTCTGCAGAAGAGGGGATTTTTGGCAAGTGCTTTGTTATACAAGGAAAGCAGGTTAAATATAATTGGAAGCCTTGTGCTGGGCACAATTACCCCCCCCCCCGATACTTATGTTTTGAAGGTGATATGAGAATCAGTACATTACTTTTCCTATACAGTGATCTGCTGCTTGTTTATCATGTTTGAAGCTGCCCATGTTGGGAAGAACACCATATAAAAAAAAACCCACCCAGAAAAAAAAATTCTAATGGATGCTTGACAGTCTCAAGATAAATGTTCTCACTGTTCTGATACCAGTTATTTTAGGGTTTTCATATAACCCTAAAATGCATACACACCCATACACATTTGCTTTCACTGAGCTTTACTTGGTGTTATTCATGTTTTCTGTGTAAAAAAAAAAGTGTGAATTTTGTACAGAATAAGTTCCAAACTGTGAATAGTCTTTCAGAACTGCACAGTTTTTGAAGATGTTCTTGCAGTGGGAAGAAACTTACTATAATTACTCATTGCTCCTTCAAGAATGAAATTAATAAGGAATTTCATCCCTACCAGAAATTTGGCAGTGGTAGGACATCCCTCCAAATCAGTTATTCTCTAGCAGAGCTGCCCATCTTTTCATCAGGAAGGCAGGGAAGAATCTCTCTTTACTGTACAAGAATATCTCTTTATTAAGACCATAAATTTATTGACTGCTGCGACGTGTTGGTTATGTGCCATCAGTATGATTATATTTAATAATAAGCAGCATGATTTAGAATGCCATGTTTGATTTCCAAGAAATCTTCATTTCCCAAGTATACAACTTTAAAAAGCCTGTGTGTATGGGTTTGCTTCATGACAGAAGTGTAGCAAATTCTATGGATTTTTAAGGATTAGATAATAATCTCTTTGAATCATGCAGAGAAACCCAAAAACCTATTCCACTACAGATAAGGTGATTTAAAACAAAAATAAAAATAAAAATTGGCCATCCTAATTAGGAATATATAGTACATGAACATAAGAAATCTGTTAGGAAGTAAGTCCTTTTGAATTCTATGGAACTTTCTCCCAATTAAGTACACACATGATGGGTTGTAAGAGTAATGAAAATACTATTTAATCCTGTAATGTTTGTTGCTTTTCCCAAGGTGTAGACACAGTCACATGAACATGGCTCCATATAAACACAAATTATATCATTTAATTGTACTGGGTTGATGATGCAATGCATCTTGCAATTTAAATATTTTAAAGTAATTTAATTGTGGTTGCCTTTTTCAGAATCCGTTAAAAGGTCTGTTCCTTTGCCACATTTATCAATCCCTTTATCCTTTCACTTCCATGAATGTATATTGCAACTCACTATAAGAGGTAACTGAGTGAGCTGTACAGTGATAAATTTTTCTTGTTAGGAGAAATTACATCCACT